>LWMJ02000857.1:0-19873 GCA_001693035.2 Taenia asiatica
CTTCTGCCTTGATGATATGTCCCCAAGGTGGAAGTGATGACTAGCGCCCATTCTTGGCATTGCTTCAAGACAATCACAGGAACAGGTAAGAACCAGGGGTGAAAGTAAGATGAAGTGAAATTGATTAGCTCATTTCCCGATTGTAATATTTTTCTGCTCATTTCAGGCAGTCACTTTTAATCCTGGTTAGTTTTTATGGGGTTAGTGTTTTAAAAGGTCATCTGGGCAGCTAAAATCAGAGCCTTTGATCCTAAACTGGTGGAAGGTCTGTCGACCTCAGCAGTGCTACATGTTGTCGTAGGCCATCGGGTTCCACCCGCCTTAATCTCAGATGGCAAGTTGATTTGTGTGTGCTTGCTCATATAGCATTGTGTGGTAGTCGAACTGCCTTTTCAATGAGGCCGTAATATGCGGGAATAATGTCCACAGAAGACTTGAGACGCCTGTCAGAGACGCGGTGGTTCCGTTCAAAGCCCTCATTGCCTCAGTCATTTCTGTGAACCAGCATTTATGGCGTGGCGGTTCGGCTCTGAACATCTGATTGACTCGTAAACGTCCTAGGCTCGAGCAACGTGATGTGCGTACACGTCTGTGAAAATGGGGGATAGGCCGTAGCCTTCCTTCGGAATCGCTAAGAGCACCTCAGGGGCCAGCCCTTCCGTTGTGACAAGCGCGTAAATGTAGCATACAACTGTAGGGTAAAGTGAATCCATTTGTTCATCTAGCAGTACCAGTAAAAACCCCTTACGTGTATCACAAGTCTCTACTACCGTATCCATTCATACACTCGATATAGGGGAGTCGAGAATTGTTGCAAGCTCACTATCAGCTGCCTTGCCGTTTCGTATTGAAGGTTTACCCATATTCCCCTTCATTTCTTCCAGTTCCTCAAGTGGTTAATTTGGAGCATAATGTCGCATTGCGGTATGGAGGATCGAGTTTTGGTGCTACAGCGCGTCTTGGACCTTCTGATGCTCTTTGAAGCCCTTGGCAACCTTCAAGGCACTCAGGAGGCCAGAGCCGCCCTTCACAGCTCACCAGTCTATCGACTCTCGGAGACCTTCGATGTGAGTCCGTTCATTTACTATTGATCACCGCTTTGTAAGGGTTCGTTCCAAACATGGGTTATATTGACATGAATCACTTGGAAGCCGTTTGGAAAATTTTTCCTTGTCTATTGCCGTGTGTCCACGCTACTGAATTCGAGTATTTTGAGATCAGTAGTTTAATCTTGAAGTCTAAAGGATGGAAGGGCTCCTCCTGTAACCTCATTCTGCGGTTTCTTAGGTTATTTACTACCCACATCTGAATTTTTGCCTCCACTATTCGTCGTTTTGTAATGCTGTTGCATTAAAATCGCACACTCGTATACCCCTCCACTTCAGTGTCTATCTCCACGTGACACAGATTGACAGCGTGAGCTGGATTTGCCGAAGAATGTGCCTTAGTGTGTGGTACGGTTGTTGTCATAAAGGCTACATGAGTGTGGCAGGGTCCTCGGTTCTTGAGCTTCATCGAATAAAGTAACGCAGAATGGCTGTCGTTACTCATATCTCTTGGGTCTGTCTACCAGCTGCCAAAGGACATCTGTTTTAGCGGTTTAGCACTCTAATTTCGATAACAGCACCTCTTGAGACAGGCTAAAATGAAAATGCAGAAGGGTTGGAAGAATATTGGTCGGAAATGGATGAGGTTGATGTGGACATGCTTGTGAGATTAATGAAGACTAGTTGTCAAGTCAACTTAAAACGCGATCTCGTAAAGCTTGGAGTCACTTTTAACTCAAGTCGCGTAGGATGGCTTCACTCCAGGAGGCTGGTTTTTTTTACTCTATCATTTATAATTCTCCTGTAAAGCTATGTGTAACATTCGGCTTGATTTATGATGAGAGAAATCGCAATTGTTGCAACACTTTAGCAGTCAAATAATTTGGATATCAATAGACTTTATTCCTGCTTAGCACCTGAAATACTTGTCACGATGTCGCACGGTTTGATTACAGCACTTTCCCCTGTGTCACATATATGTGACGTTATGACCTTGTTAACTGATGTAAGGAAATGTGACTTACTGGAGCTTTATACAATATAAAAGATATTGCCTGTTCATTGTATGAGGAAAATCATGATGTCTACAGTCGAAACGTCCAGTCTTGTAGTACAAACGTTGGTGTTAAATTTGATCACTGGGACGCCCAATGTGTGGTGATCGGTTTCGCTCCTGAGACTTATTGGCATCATTACGACACTGTTGAAGGAAACGAAAGATCTGTTTTCACAAGGGGGAAGATGCTATTAGTCTCAGGGTGGAAATATTGTCCTTGACGCACGAAAGGGCTGAGAAGCTACTAGCATGACCCGAAGGCAATGTCGTCAAGCGAGGTGCCATGGCGGATCTTTAAGTGGTTCTAAAGCCAAAACGGAGAATCGCCACATTGTCAAATGGGCCTAATGAAAGCCGTTTTACAGCGTAGTGATCTTTGTCTCTCTTACATCTTCTCAGCATTCTGGGAGGTGAAAATTAGTTTTCCACTGTAACGATAGCACCTCCGACAGCGTCAAACACTGCCTACGCTCTCGCTTCAGCCATTTTACTTAAAGCCATTTGGTGGAATTAGTCGGAGCCTCAACACTTAACTTGAATGAATTTTTATGCCATTCAAGGTGTGTTTACGAAAGGCAGCTTGATCTCATAAGGTCTCCTCTCCTTCTGGCGTCTTCCATATTGTGACTGAAAAAAAAGGTTGTCGTTATGATATTTTTGACAGGCTGTAAACAACATCATGATGGGCAGTAAATTGTAATGCAAATGAGCCTGATTTTATTATGCAGCCAGCCCACGCTGGATTTTAGTTGGCCTCGAAATTGGTTGCCGCCGCCGCCGCCTCTTCCTCCTCGTGTGGGACGTGATCGTGCCTTCGCCTGGCTTAAACAGGCAGCAAATAGGTTTCAGAACCCGCAGGCATTAACTCATGTCCTCTTTAGGTTTGCTTGCCCTCTAATCAAGTGCTCCTCTATGCAAATCCTGGAATGCATTTTTGTCCTAAATTTGTGGGCCATTTTGGACAAAGGGTGATAACTTTTAATCGTTTCACACACACACAAATACACACAATTCCTCCATATCAGTCTTCTGTTCACGAAGTTAGTGTGATTAAAACTAACCATTTGGGGCACTTGAGTGTCACGCTATTTCCTTTGTCTCTTCTTGGGACCATTTAGCTATTCCTTGAGTCAGGCTCCATCCCCGTGTGACAATGGAGGTGAGTAAAACATGTGAGTCACCTAATCCCAACTGAGGTCAACGAAGAATTCACTAATTTAGTCCACGCCTTGATTTTCAAGCTGCACTTTGGAAGTCGTTGGATGCGTGAAGCTTCGGTTTCAAGGTGCTCCCTTTACATGGTGATGACAAGCTCCACGTGCACTGACCTTCTCCACTAACCCTCTTGATGATGGGTACCAACAATGAGCAGCTCATATTACGGCGTTGTTAATGTAACTTTGACTGAACCTTCAAGGAGTTTTTCATTCTAAAACTTGGCAAATGTTTCACTTTTTTTCACTGTAAACTACCTTGGAGGGTGAAGAGACAAGGGCGTGCGATATGCGTTTGCTCCAAGATCATTCGGAGTTTTGTGTCTACTGAGTTGAGTCAAATTTTTCAACATCGTTATCTATATGCCTACTGTACTTTACTCATGCCTAGGTGCTATTGAGCAAGTCTCGGGCCCACCACCGCGTAGTGTTGGAGGCGCTGCGACCAGCGGGCAAGTTGGAGAAAGATTTGCTGGCCTCACCGGAGGACTATATTTACGACTACCAACACCGCATGCATCGAATAGACCCACCCGCGGTGCCTTTCATTGCAGTGGGAGGGCAGACGCGTCTCATTCATTTGGAACTCAAACTGCCTGACTACCTACCTGGCGGCAGTGAAGAAGAGCCACTGGTTAACTTCTCCAAGTGCCACCAGATTGCTGATCTGAGGGAGCACTATCTCTCCTTTCAGAATATACCATTTAATCTACAACCCGATCCTGTTATTCAAGTGAGCCCTGGCTGCTTGAGTTCATGTTTGTCACCTTAAGATCTAGGATCCAAATTCTGAGCTGGGCGTCACATATGTGTGACGCGTAATTAAGTTGGAAATATTGTTGCTGAAATGGGTCAGTTTATTTGTTGTTGGTTTTGCTGCTTCATTCGGACGGCTATTCTCACGACAAATCCAATCGACCAGCGTCTAATTAGCCCTTATCTTGAATTTTCGAATGATGCAACGCTGAGTATCCAACTGTCACTAGTAAAAGCATAGCAGAACTTCATTACTACTCCTTCGTTTCAGGATTTCCTGAAAAACCTGGATCCCCACGCCCTGGCTGGTGTAGAGGATGAAGCTGAATTCGAAGACCTGATGTACCAACAGTCCCTGTGCATTCAACCCCGAGAAGGTGCTACCGCCGATTTACGGAATTTTCCCTCTGCTGAGGGCTCCATGGTGCGTAAACCATGAAATATTTTGTTGTAATAAACTTACCAGTCATCATTCGGCTGATTTGCTCGGATCACCATTTGCGTTTGATTGAAACCCTTCAGAATACCCACAATGCATTTTAAATTTGGAAATTCAACATATGGTTAAGTGTTTGAAGATAATGTCCCATTTCATACTCATTGCACTGACTAGGTTACTTGCTTTTGGAAGGGAAACATTGGCAAGTTTGCCTTGCTTTGGAAGTGGATTATATTGAAATCGTGTATGTGTGTGTTAAATGGTGCGCTGGTTTTGTTTTACCTCAAACTAGAATCGTCAGTTGACAGCAACAGAGGTACGCATCGGCAATTTGCTGAGCTCCACCCCAATTGACGTGAACATGAAAGCGGGCTTCAAGGAGTTTCGTCAACTCCTTGCAATCACTGCCCTCTCACCCGATGCCAAGTTCGACTTCACCACCTCCGCTATGCTACCGAGTCGTGCGCGTTGTGGCAGTTTGGGTCGTGGATCCAAGCACGGTAAGGCTCCACCCAGACCCTGTTTTTGTTTCAATACTCTTTGTTTGGTCATCTTACCTTTGGGGTTGTTTTTTTGTCTTTCCAATCCGTTACCGCCATTATTTTCGAAAACACCATTCTGTAACAGCTAAGACGCCCTTAAAAGCTTTGTGAAGTCTATGAGTCTGAAAACGGCTTTGCTACAAATGCCTAGCGATGTCATGGCTCTATGTTACTGCATGGTTATTAACTTCATAGTCATCTTTGTACAAAATCTAGCTTTGACACTGTGAGCCTTCCGGGAGCATTCAATTTGTTTCTGTCGTGGTAGTCTTCAGTAGTCACATTGTGTTCCTTTTGGAGTGATTTCCATTATGCTGTAACTAATTTATATTATGGTTCTTCTGGGTAGAACACCCGACCGGGTGTGTTTCATTCTCCACTTTGACGACCCTCTTTGTTCACGCGGTTCCGATGTGCCTTCCCTACAGCACGCGACCATCTGAGTGCATCGTGTTCGGCCTCCTCGACTGAGGGAAGCAGTCGTGTGTCACCAGCACCGCCACTAGAGACTGGCGCTCCTCCACCACTGCCGCCAAAACCCACACAGTCCCTGTCTACACCGCCATTACCGCCTCCACCACTGCCACCCTCCCTGCGGACCAGTCCCATGCCGCTGGCTTCTCGCGTCTCCCGGGAGGATGAGGCAGATGCGGAGTTTCGGGTGGAGTTGGAGGCGATAGCTTCGGGTTGTAGTGGGGTAGACTACATTAAGGCTGGTGTCGCCGCCGCCGCCGTTGCCGCCGCCGCCCCTCCCCTCCCCCCACGTGCCACTGTTTCGTCCTCTTCAGAAAAAATGGGCGTCGGTGATGTCGAAAATGCGCGGGGTGAGTGACTCATGCGAATTTCGTAGTTGGCTTTTTAGTACATTTGCTACCACCGTCGCTTGTATGCGATGTCTTGGTTTCCCTTTCGGGTCCATGCGTATAACGATTGGTGTCATATTAGATCAATAGAACATTTGGACTTTGGTCCTGTGAGTTTTTGGTCACAGGTGTATTGCTTCAGTTGCACCAAATTTTAATTTACCCCTTGCATTCAAGCCACTCCTGACTACATTACAAGGCACTCAAATTTAAAAGTAGCCAGGCTCTTGGCTTTCAGGAGGGCTGGGAGACCGAGAGATTGGAGACTAAGTCATCGGTGATTGGAGAAGTGATACCGTTTGATTGAATTAATTCGATGAACATTGTGGAGGCAACTTCCAAGTGTTTTAAAGGGGGAGAATTATTGGAGTATCCACACTGTTGTACCTTGTGTTGGCATTGTTGAAGGCGAAAGCGGAGGTGGCACTGGTCACGTCTAAGCGTGTCATGTGACTAGTTCTGTCTGGGATGCAAACTGCCCCTTACAGTGCAGTCTGATTCATCACCATCCAACAAGGGCACCTACGCTAGTGCAACTTTTCACCTCCACCTAGGCAAGACCTTTGAATGGTCTGTTAGCCATTTATGACTAGTTTGTGCACATATTCGAGAAATCCGAAGGGGAATGTTTAAACGTGACCACATTGGGTGCCTTTATTCCCATTCATCATAGCATCATTGATTGTAATAGATGCCAAGTGGGTACTCAGTGAATGATTGAGTGAACGAATAACAGGGTGACTTGTGGTGGGTATTGAATTTCCTCTCTTCCACCGGCGGTTAGAAGCGAGTAAACACATCATTCCCAAATTTCTCCTCGCAAAAAAAAAAGAAACATTCCCAACTAGACCGTGTGGGAGAGAAACTTCCTCTTGAGAAAGAATCGTGATTAGTCAGCCGGTGGGAAGGAGGCCAATTTAGTACTTCCACAGGACAACACAATGTGGGAAGATTTGCGTTTGGGATGGCAGGGAGAGTGGGAGAGAGAAGGGCGGTAACGTCTAAATCACCTTCCCATCTTCGCTGCTGCCTTGTTGTTATTATCTCCAAGTTGGAAGTGAAGACTAGCACTCAATCCTGGCATTGACACAATCATATGAACAGGCGGAAATGAGGGTACGAAGGGGAAAATTAGAGGTGGTCAGGGGTGGGTTGTTTGCTTCCGGGGTCGGAATGCTTGGTAAAATTGGAATTGGGGAAGGAGGCGATCAGAGAATAAAATGCGACACTTTAAGAAGCTTTTTCGCTGTTTGTTCTCGAGCAAGCAGATTTTGGAAAGTTAACAATTTGTAGATTTGTTTGATTTGAGTCTCCTTCAAAAAGTACTTGACGTTAATCCGACTTCTCCGCCAACAGGATGAAGACTGAGGCGGGGACGACAGAAGCGGTGGCACAATTGAAGTGTTACATCTCATCGCTATGATTTTGGAGAGCGTGATTAAACTATACTCGTTGTAATCCGATAAATCGTATTGGAGTAACTCGGGAGACAAATTTTGTGATTTACGATCTTGTGGACTTGCCTTACAGACACGGAGTTCTCACCGTACCACAGTGAAGAGCACTACTACTTCCGAGGTGGTGTTGGTGGCACGACTCAAACTACAATGCCGGTGGAGCGATGGCGTTGTATCAGTGGGAGACGCGAGACAAATGTAGCGGAGGCGTCGATGGGTGTTAGTGGGTGCCGACTGCCACCCCCTCCGCCTCCACCGAAATCGTCAATGCATCGCACCTCCCTCCCGCCCCTCTCGGATCAAGATGGTGATAGTGATGCATGTTTTCTTAACTGAAGCTGTTTGCTGTTTATCACTCCTCACATTCCTAGTTTTTTTTGCTTGATTATTAAGAGTGGGGGGGAGGGTGTCACTGTCACACATAAGTGACGTGTTTCTTATCCTCCCAACATCTAATTAAGAGTGGTGCTGTGCTTGAATTTAAAACAATAAAGAAGAAGTAGACCACTTTTCTCTTAGAACAAGAGGATTTTTTGTAGTTGCATTGGTAATTTGGCAGTTCGACAGAGCATTTTGACTGTGGTAGTTGATCCCCCCCGAGACTTTGCCCTTAGTAATATCGCCAGCTTACTTCCCTTCTCAAGTGATCAATAGAACGGATTAATCCCATGACACACTTAGAAGTTCATGATTTCCTCAAACCCTCAACTTTTTTGGCCGACAATTGTACCACGATCGAGATAAGGACGTGTAGCTGAAACGCGAACCAGAACCATTCTCTGTCTGCCCAGGACTTTTTTTGTCTTGTGGTTTGGGTTGCACTATGCATCTTTCAAGATGTCGCACCGGAGCTACCCTCACGCACCAGTTGTCCCCCACGAAGCCAAGTCTCCTCACCCACCGCCGCCGCTACAGCCTTTGGCGCCAACCCGAATTGGAATCCCCCGCCTCTGCCGCCGAAGAAGCATGTCTCCTGACGACCCCTGTTCCTCCCTCCCTCCCTCCCTCCTCTCCACCTTCTCCAGTCTTTCGCTTCTTCCGTCTACATTGACTGTACACTTGCATCCAATGTAAATTATGCAGAACAGCCCTTTCCCACCCCCCTCCCTCCTTCCTCCTTCTCTAACTTGATTCTCCATTCAGATTTACACGAGAGAAAGAAAGCATGAGTTATCAAAACACGGTGAACATAATGTGATAGTAAAAAAAAAAACGGGTGAACACGTTTTAGCATGTATATACAGGCCCTGCTGCGAGCAAGTGGTTGACAGGTGCACGGTACGAGGAGGGACGCCGTTACAAGCCAAGGCGTTTGGCCAAACGCTGTCGCGCCGTAGTCTTGCGCCTCTGAGCTGAAATGGAGAGAGGGAACAGACTTGCGAATACAATCGTCACACTTTTACAGTCCTCTTCAATTCAACTACGTTTGTTAAGATTGTTTGAAATTTAGCAACGCATGTGGAGCGAGTTGAATACACACTCGCCTATAAATAGCTTTGCCCAAGACAAAAAAGGGGGCGAAATGCAATGCTCTGCGCGACCTTGAGCAGTTAAAGTGGAGTGAAAACTCCGCTAAAGCCCCTTTTTTTTTCACCAATAACAGAGTTGTCTGTGAAAATAAGGCAACTACTAAATAGCGCAAAAGTGGTGAGAGAAATTACTTGAGTTGTGAAGTCGAATGCTCGAACGGATTCTCTAGCCCGAACTGAGGAACTGTATCAGATGCCGAAGCTTAAATAAATGAGGCATCAGAACTATCGGCAGAGACAAAATCCACGTATAAAGCTCTGATTTCGAATCAAGTCTAACTACTCCGGACGGACGGGTAATGACCAAAGGTCCGCTATGAGACTCAACTCACTGGAGGATGAGAGGTCATGCATTCTATCACTCGTACTTGATGCCCAAATCTAGTTCTATAGAGTAAGTTAACTGCAATGGTAGTTATAAAGGGCAAAATTAAATTGAGAAGTAGACATGGTAAAAAACCATGCGTTTTAGACATTGCATCGGTTAAGAATAATGAGACACAAAATCATTAGATCAATTTGTGTACCTGATGGTGTCCTACTATCTGATGTTTGGAGAGGGGGTACGTCGGCAGCACGATTGTGGGAATGCTAGACGATTGAAAGCGAATTAACAAATTATCTGACCAGGCGACACAATATGAGAGCTGTGTGGTCTCAGCTACATAGGAGGAGCACGACAATTTAATTAAATGGGTAGGGGAGGCCTACCAGAGGGTGGTGAGTGCCTCTGGAATGCGAGACGTTGTAGGGTCTTGGATAGGTCCGAGTCGAGGTTGCTCCCTTTTTGGGGGTGAGAGCAACGCGCCTTCTTTTTGGAGGTGCTCTACCTTAAGGAGAATAAAGTAGCGTTAAGGGAGAACCTCTCTGGCATCTCGTCCCTGCTTAGCAGATTGAAACAGCATAAGCTCGACCAATCTAACGACAGTCTGGAAGGCTGTCTTCAAATCAAGCAGACCCTATGCGCAAGGCGACCAAATCAAATATGCTTCTTTCGTTGAGAAAGTCACCTTTACAGTCAATGATCAAATCATTTCCCAACAGTACACGACTTTGTTTTTCTTCCAGACGCCATAATCATCAACTGGAACTTGAAGAAATATCAGCAAAGGGACGGAGGGGGCAGGGTGGGGAGAAGTGTCGCCCTCCCTTCTTCTCTCTCTCGCTGGGGGATAGCCAAATGATATATTCGTTCACTTAACGAACGCTGAGATACAGAGGCACCAAGGTCATTTGTTATCACAAATCAGCTAGGCATTCAGTCAGTCATTCATCAGACCAAGATGCTTGGCGCATTTTTACCAAGTACGCGGAAAAACTGAAGAGAGTCAAATTGAAGGTATCTGAGGCCTGGTATCATTTACTTTTAGTCGCGTGTGTGAGTGCCACTGATTCTGCCCTTCCAGATGATGCGGGTGTAACCAATTTACACATTATCACTCAGGCCAAGCATGATGGGAGGTTGGTGTTCACGCTTTAGTCTTCAAAACTTGTAATTAATGACGACCGGTGAATCATCGGTACCACCAGGAATAGTGTCTCTCGGAAGATGATGCATCGCCATCCGTTGGCAAACGTTCGGATACTACCTACAGACCCTCTCCAAAGGCTTGACGAACGAGTTGAGGGAAAACTAGTCTATAGGGCTCTGAGGACAGGTTAAGCAGGCTTCCCAAAGCGGAAAAGCTCGAAGTACAGCTCTCAGGGTCAACCATATTGAGAGGATGTTTCACAATGCCTGTAAACAATCGCATGGAATTTAAACGTTAGAAATCACGATGGCGTGGTGCACCGAAAAATGTACAAACTTTCCTGATCACCTGATGTTGATGAGGTAAGATGCCGTAAGAGCAAAGATACGCTTCATTCGCTAAAACAATACTTATCTAAATAAATGCTTAAATAATCGTGGTTTTAGACGCATCTTATGGTCGTCAAACTTGCCTGAAATAGGATAGCAGGGTCATTTTTTTTCAAAAGGCTATCCAAGAACGAGAAATTTAACTAAATACCAGTTCTTGATAAATATTGACTGTTTTCACTACATTCCACAACATGGGGATCTCGACCTAACCAGCAACATCCCGACAAATTTGACTATCCTGACTTTGTTATTGCGCCCACAGTACGTAGCCAACCAGCTGATTCTCTTAACAAAATAGGCATTTAAATTAAGGTTTTTGATCTAGGTGCAAGACAATTGCACATTTTCGAAAAATTAACAAATAATCTAAATCGGAGCGAATTAGTTAAAAGATTGCAACAAAATGAATGACCAAGGTCTGATAGATATATCAATTCCTGGGGCTCATTTGTGACATTCAAGATGAAGCAATGGTAATTTAACACTGACAAAGGCAAAGGGAATCTAAAAACTGCTCCGACTCCAATTGGCTAAAGGTGGCCTCAGTAGGCATAACCAATCAGTGACCAGCACTGCAGCCAATGAAAAGTCAGCTCCGTCCTGATTCGCGTACGTACCAATGCCTTGTCATCATATCAAGACAACTTACTGGATGATGCGCACCACGTGGGATCAGGATCCTCGGCTTTTTGAGTAATTTTGGCAGCCCTTCTCCTTCGCCTCGACGTCCTCCCCCTAGTCCTAGTCTCCTCTGACGCGGTGGAGATGGGGAAAACATCTTTGAAGGAAGATAGAATTAAAAGACAACTCCACTGTCACGCTATTCACACGTGCATCCCTCTGTGACATGCCATGTGTGTTTCTTTGTGGTTTACTAATAAACAGATACGTGGGGTGTAACGCTGTAACAGATGCTGGGCCTATCACATAATAACGGTACGCCTTAGGAAGTCCTCAAGGCAACAGTGAGGAGCAAACACTCTCAAGGTGAACGACACTAATTTTGTTATTTGACAAGCATCTCAACCTCCAGTTCTGCAAAATCGTTACCAACAGGCTTGGAAAGTGTTTTGACGAGTCCAACTCGATTTTCACTGACTGGATACTGGCACAACTGTAGCATCCCCTTCCTCAAGTTGACAATTAGACATTTAGACAAATAGAAGAAGCAATTCTCTTGCAGAATATGGCCGATAAGGAGGATCACTCAGCTTTCAAATGAATCCCTCCTCGATAGTGTTCCTCTCACAGGGATGGTGATGTTCAAAGGCCCAAACTAGATCTACTGTCACTTCTGGGATAAATAACATTCCTTTGATCAAACAAATCCATCAGTTCCGTGTCGAGGGTGATTTCAATCCACTGAATGTGTCATTTTTTCCTAAACGGTGACTATAGAGGTGCTGGATACGGCATAGTAAAATCATGCTTGCTACACAAGATGCGGTAATGGCCTATCAACCCTACTAAAGACCGAAATTTGAACCTTTGAGGGTAAAATGCCTTATTACCCCTTCAGAGAGGATACAAGACATTACAGTTCAACCAATTTCCTCCAAAAAGGAGGAATGCAGACTCACAGTGGTCGTCAACAAGCCTACTGCTTCGAAGTTCAGGTAATGCATCGAGCACTTCATCCGTAACGCTTTCCCCCTCTTCTTCGGCTTCACGACTTCGTCTGTGGGATGAAGTGGCGTGTCTGATAAAAAAAAAAACCGTAGAATGAGCAAGATATTAACACCTGAAAGGGCAATTGGACCACTACCAGCACGAAAGTGAACCCACCGTGATTCAGAGACCTGTGGATCAGTGGAGCCACTTTGATCGTCCGTGGAGGGAGACCTCTGTCTGGAAGTACCGGGCAATGAACATCGGGCTTTTTTGTCTTGGTCGGGGGATGGTTTTAGTAGGAATGACTGAATCAAATCCTCCAGTTTTGTCACCAGAGTAGGATAGGCGTATTGTAGGTAGGCCCTGGGAGGCAGGTGATAGTTTCGCTCGCCCTTTGGCAGCTAAAACATTTGGCGAAATGAAATACACGAATTCATTCATTCATTAAACTGAGGTTGAAACCGAGAAACATGAATGCGCTTATTAATAATCAAAAGGGGTTAGTAGATCCGCTTACACCCTTCCTCAGTTCATACCACTGACGTAGCGGCGCGACGAGGGCGTGCGCAGCCTTAAGGAGATATGGTGGAGGCTCCTGGCCGGAGTATAAATAATCTAAAATAAGTGCAGATACTTCGGATTAACTTCAAAGAGTAGATTAAGCAATTAAACAAAATGCATCTGCGTTCCAATGGATCCCTTGGCACACTGACAAACCCACATTTCAGCAGAGGATAGAATGAGAACTTACTGGTTAGCCTACCGAGAATAACATCAGCAGCGTACCAGTGAAGTTTTTCAAAGGAGGGAAAGAGGAAGCGCTCCTCCGTCTCCTGGCTCACTTCCATGCGGTAGACACTGAAAAATGAGAGGCATCATGAAATTTATCGTTAGCAAGCAAAAAAAACAGCGGTCTCCAAGATACACGCACTGAAGTTGAAGAGGGATGCTGAACAGAGTGAGAAAGTTGCCACCAAACACGAGGCTATCCGTCGGTGTGTAAACGGCATGAATCCAGCCAGAGGGGAGAAGAACTGTCTCGCCAGCTTTTAAGTGAAGTCGTGCCACAGGTATCTGCGGTTCTAGTGATCACAAAAAGAATAATACCAGGAAGCTACGATAATAAAAGCAAATATATTTAATAGAAAATTACGGCTAAGGATGGGAAGAGCAATAGACTCACTTACTGTGTGTATCCGGGTAGAAAACGCGACGGTTATCGAAAAGTCCGTTCCACCTCCAGTAGGCGTCCAAATAGGACCTGCGCGGTGGTGTCACGTAGAATATTTTCTCACCCTAAAGAACGAACTCTTCCCAAATTAATAAAAAGTGGTGAATAGTGATGAGACAGCTTTGGATTCGAATCAAATTTCTGTAAAATTATGTCTACTTATAATAAGCGCCTAGGCAAGTAGTTCCATGCAAAATGTCAAGCAAGTTTCAAGTAAAAAACGTGTTACTGGAACCGAAAACAGGGAATATGTACCCAAAGGACGTGGTACCAAACGGAGGAGCCACCGAAATCGATGTGAAAGTCGGTATAGGCGCCTGCCATGCTCATGAGACAATACTTTTTGACATGCGGCTTCTCAGACGAAGTGGGACTTAGCTCCTCGTCTTCATCCGAGGGTTCCGACCAGCAGTTATCCACCAAGCTCAACTCCTTTACCACATGCGGTGGCCGAGTGCATCTACCCAGCCTTTGAGAAGCACAAAAGGGGACGGCTCATTATTTTTTCGTTGGCAAATTTGATCATCACCATGGAATCCAGTACAGGAGAGAATTACGTTAAATGATGATAGTGATCAAAACACATCACTATAATTGGGCTGACAGTCTAAAAAGGACCTGCATTACAAATAGACAAAGTAAAGCCCTAGGTAGTCCAAATTTACATTACACTACGGTGACCTTTATTCGAGATGCCGACGCCAACACATGAACTCAAGTCAGAGTGTTGGTGACCTCACAATGAGCACGAATCTAAACTACCTGGCAAAAGCATTCTGTGGCATCAAATAAAATGCAGTAAGTTATGTATACCTAAAGCAAACGGAATATAATGCATTGTGAGTAAAATCGCTATTTGGGGGTCAAAGGAAGAAATTATGTCATTTTGGCGATGTGTTCATAACACAACCTTATCATGGTGACCAAATGAACCCCACTATCATAAAGATGACCACTGTTAAAGCGACTGCCAGCCTAGGTATATAGTTGTCTCGAAACAAGAAGCCAATTCTCTACTCTGAAAAGTAATTGTATGGGTGCAAATAGGCTTACTTTGTTCGAGAATACTCAAAGCTGAGTACGTTGAGAATTCGGCCTCGCGGCTTTGCGTAAAACCTCTGCACAAACTCCCCCAGGGACAGCCGCATGTCTGATTGAAGTGCGACATCAATGACGTCAATTGAAATTGTAGGATCGGTGAGCCTGACCACATCATGAAGAGTAAAGTTTGAGGGGGGAACTTTCATACGCAAACCGGCTTTGTCTGAGATAACGATGGGTTTTTGAAAGCCATCGTTCTCCAAGTTAAAGCCATTCACCTCCTCACCACGCTTGTAATCAACAAACGGTTCTGGGCTAGGGGGAGTAAGCAAATGAAACGAGACTGTTTCTCGAATTTCATAAACAATTCTCATATTTTCCGCTAAACACAACAGAATGGCAATTTAGCAAAGTCATTCCATTCAGTATTAGTGTAAGTAACCAGTTTAACATAGCTGTATGTCTCTGGTCTAAACAAGCCATGCAACTCCTTAAGACGCCACAAAAATGAACAGGACCCAAAAAGTGTAAGAAAACGCAGACGTAAGCAAAAAACAGCCAAATAAATAAACCGCAGTAAAATCTAGGTATTCAAAACAGAATTACGCTGCTTGTAGTAGAATGTAGTGTGAAAAAGTACTGCATCCAGTGGCATGACAAAATTCAAAACACACTTTACTTACTCAAGATATTCTCTGCTCAACAGCTTTTCAATAAATTCTGGCGTTCCAGCCGCTGGTTCCATGTAACAGGAAAGCAATCCGTATTGTATCAGCTCTGAAGATTAAAACAGAACAAAACGCTTCATTAGTTTAGTTGTCTAAACCATGAGCCAAGCTCCGAAACAATTGTGGCTGAATTCAAGTAAGAGAACGATATCGGTTTGAGTAAAACTCATAAAAGGTAAAGGCGATCCATTTTTAAAGGTGGAGGAGGAACCGCACAGTTGATATGCATATTAAGGACCTACAAACAGGCATGTAAGGCACTTTTTTAACAAGAAAAATGCATAATAAATGAGAAATATGACCTATGCAAAACACAAGATGGCTGCAAGTCCCACCCAATAGCCACCACCTTTGGACAAACGACCCTGGGAAGGGCTGATAAAAATACCGCCATTTTGGTTTCTAGGTCACTCAAGAGTAAAAACAACGAATTTATCATTTTAAATTTTACAACACTCCTAAACGACCAAACTATAAGTTTATTATAGAATTTAAGTCAGTTTTATTTCTTTGGGATGCAAAGACCCATGGCTAGGTATGCCAACATTTATGCACTTGCAGGAGGTTTATTAATCCCTCAGGCGCCTGAACTCCAATTCTAGAAAATTCCTGGGCACCACTTTACCGCTGTACCACCCACAAACTGGTTGAGAGCTTTAGCGCGCATAACTGTGGCAGGTTAATGGCCCACGAGCCCTCTTACCACATTCTAGTACCCGTATAGGGATGGATACTTTGCAGGGCAACAGTATAGATACCAAACCAACCCCTCACACCTACGACTCCGCACACACCTACCCACAGCCCAGCTGTTTCTTTAATCGTCGTATTTGGTGACGGCCGCTTAGATGATGGTCATTTTACCTTTGCCAGGCGGCTTTGCCTCAGGAACATGCCAGTAACCCGAAAGCCCTTCCATCGGTTGAAAATACACATACAGGAAAGTCTTGGAGCGCTACATCCATGCAACCACCACATTCCACTGGACCAAGATTTGGTACGACAAATGGTCTTGTACATCAAACAAGTAAACAGAAGTTTAAAAAATTGACAGAAAATAACTAGCATTTACTGCTGCTGCTGCCTCCTTTACGGCTATGCCATAGAATACAGGCGCGGCACCAGTAGGCGAAGCCGAAGAGAGTGACCTTGAAGAGAGGTGCCAGGAGAACCTCGAGCACAGCAACAAAGGGGGGTGGGAGGGGCAGTGGGCAATCCTGCTGAGCGCGACTGACACCCGCGGTGGCCCATGAGAGTGCGCGTCCTGTGACACCGAGGAGGGAGCGCTTACGGCCCAACAGCACGTCATGCATCGCACTCGCTGCCACTGCTGCTGGCGACTCCAATCCACCCGCCTCTGATATTGCTCGCGTAGTCACTGGCTTACCCACGTTCTCCGCCTAAACGGATGCAAAGGTCAGCAATGAAAGCTGAACCACGGTGTGGTGCTATGACAGAAAGGCATCATTTTAGATTATTTGATACCAGGACCCCAAATATGCGAAGACTGGGTACTCTTGTCTGGGAGCACAAGCGTTAAATAGATCATAATAACAGTTATTTCAACAAATGGAATTCTGTGGTCTTATTTCAGACTACAACTTTCACCGAGCTTCAAGAAGTCAGGTTAAAGGAAAGGCCTGCTCACCTGCAGACCGGGAGTATCCGTGTCCGGTGGAAAGACAACCGTGACAGCGGGCCCTACATCCTCCAACTCCTGTTGCAGAATGTCTGCAAACGTGGTGATAGCAGCTTTGGCAGCGGCGTAGGCGGAGAAGCCATAGATGGGCACGAGACTGGCGAGGGAGGAGACAAAGGCGATGCGTCGCTGCGAAACGCTTCCTCCATTTCCCTCTCCCACACCCTCTGGTGAGAGCATGGCGGGCAGAAGGGCCTTAGTTACATGCACTGCACCCAGATAATTTAGCCGCATGAGATGATCGAAGACCTCCGGTGGGCTCATCTCAAAGGTCCGCGCCAAGGCTGCACCCGCGCAATTAAAGAGAACATCCACTGTACCAACTAAAAAAGACAATTTGAGTTCTTTTCTTACAGGTTTAGGTACAACAAAAGGAAAACTAGTTCTATTTCACAGAATGCTGCAAAGAGCTTTCAAAAAGAACCACATTTCAAAGTGGTGTATGCAAAAGCACCTATACAAAAATATACTTTCTATGTAGATTTCTTGATCTTAAGAAGTGAAAGCATCACGAAATGGCTTAATAAAGTCTGCGAGCTAAATTATCAAGTTTAATTTTTTTCTGATCAGACGGAGAAACGATTAAGAGCAAGCATATAGACAATTCATGGGCAAACCCCACAACGAAATCAGTACGAGCTTCATTGGAACTTACAATAAGAAAAATACTTTCCATCTGAGCTCACCATTGTGGGTGACCACCAGACTCTGCCTAATCTCCTCATAGGGAGCAGTGACGTCAAGAGAGATAGTACGCAGATCGCAGGCGGTGCCATAAGCATTGATCAGGGTGGCACGTGCCTCCGCCAGACGGGTGACGTTGCGTGCTATAAGGGTGAGGCGAGCGGGACCACGGCGCAGCGCCTCGCCGGCCAGCGCCAGCCCAATGCCTGAAGAACCGCCAGTGATAAGTACGTGGCGCCCTGAAAGATTCACTTCCTGTGGTCGGCACCATATCCACCACCAAAGCGAATAAACCAGAGCCAGAGTACCTTCAGGGCATTGGGAGATAAGATGTAGATCCAACCAACGATCAACGATGGCGCATTCGTCACTACATTAAAACAGCTTCCCAAATCTACGTCCGTAGCCTTTCCACACCAACACAAGACCAGGGAATGGGAGACAATGGCAACACTTGTGCGACCTAGCAATAACGTGCAAACTAGGCTTAGATCCAAACAATGGATACATTAATGGCTACGAGGAGGGATGTTTCAAGAAAACGCACAAAAAATAGTGCTACGAAGTTTGACCACATAATTTTTGAAGAGTTGGGATATAAAAAGTGCTCGATGAAACTTGTTGCAATTTCCATGTTTTACTTAAGCAGTACCCAAAGAGAGCAAGCTTGTGTTGCGACAATAATTGTGAAATCAAATCTATGCCCAAAACCAACTGCGTGAAAGGGCATCAGCAGAATAGTGATGGGTAAAAAGCTACTCAACGGGAAAAAAAAAACTGCTATAGCTGGGGACTGGAAAAGTTAACGAAACACTTAAAACTGTGTTTTGCTGCAAATGTCGTAGGATGAGCACAGGTCTCAAGTTACAAATATCTTACCTCCAATAAGGAAAAGCATTTGGAACGCACACTTCAAGGGCAAGCCTGTGTTAAACGTAGTTGAACTTTTACAAGCATCAAGGTCAATAAAATAAAATTGTACTACAAATAAGTCTTAGAAGCTAAAGGCATTACTGGGCAGTTACAGCACCTAAGAGAGGACAAAAATATTTCGAGGATAGAGATAAGATTCACATTAAGACAACAAAGATTCAAATGCGGATTATTTAGAACTGGCGTTGCGTGTTTTTGTAAAATGGCGGCTTAAATGCACACAAACTTAGATAAAATCATCAAGTTTAGTTGGATTATAGTTACAATAATTGCTGCGTCCCGAGGCATAGTAATAGGACTAAATATATGTATTCTGGAAACAGAGGGATTGGGGGCTGTTGGACAAACAAAGTATTACACAGCCCATCTCTTCTTTCGAGCACCGTTTCCGACGCTCCCCTCAGTTAGCCTCCAGTGTCAGCAAGAAGCACCCACGAGCCAACCGCCTTAGTCATCGAGATTCAAGCGCACGCGTCCTTGTAGTGGCATCAATTCTAAGTAGCACTCGGTGCAGAAAATGCGTATTTCTTAGTTCTCCTCTCTCATGATAATGTGTCCCAATGAAAGATGGTGTACGAATCCAAGTTTTTGAATGGGTTGAGACACACGCAACACATTGTGATTCCAGGTGTAACAGGGTTCTTCTTTTCTTCCTCCTCATTCCTTTCTACCTTACTAGCAGAAGACCGAGCTTTTCTGGGCATGGTTTTATTTAAGGGGAAAAGGTCAGGTAGGGATGTCCAGTCTACGGGGCTGAGGTATCCGGCGCAGGGAGAGAACACGCTAGCGGGCAATCGACCACGTGTATATTGTGTTCCCACCTCTCACCTACAAAGCGTATATAAACACCGACATTATTACACAGCCCCCTCCTTTTTTGAGCACCGTCCCCGGTGCCGCTCTCGCCCCTTTGTTTTGATTATGCCCGCGGAAGGTTTTCGTTCCTCTAATATTCCGTAGATTTCGTCCTCATATCCAACCGGCGGAGGGCCTTTGTAAGGTCGCATCTTATTGTGGTGTACCGTAATCGGTTGAGCACGGAATTCCGCGTTTCGGACGAGGTAGTTCGTGGGAGAGAGGATTTTCACTACGCGGAAGGGATCTTTGCTCCAAGGGTGGTAGAATTTCCGATGGGTTCCAGGTGGAGGAATCGGCTTGTATATTTGGACAAGATCTCCT
>LWMJ02000859.1:5622-26291 GCA_001693035.2 Taenia asiatica
GANCGATGGCAGGCTCATTGAGTTTGGGCCAGGCAAGGTGTGGTATAGCTGTTTCAGATGTCATTGTTGGAGTGGCAACGCAAGTTTGTAATCGTCTTCTCATCTGCGGTGCTCGGCAAGCTGCATTTTACGCAAAACAAAGCAGATTTGGGACGCCACTGTGCTGAGGCTTCCCTCTTGTCTGCGATGCGTTTGGGCTGGTTCCCACAGTCTTGAAGTTCAAAAATTTAAAGAGACAGACTGGTAGGAGACAATATCAGGACCTTACAGTCTAGCGTAAATGTTGGTAATCTAGGAGCTTAGCTTTGCATTTTCGCTCTGTTTCTCCTGACTCTTCCACTCTACCATCCTCATCACCAGATCCGACAGATTGAAACAGTCGGAAGAGGAAGGAGGTTCGTCTAGCAGCAATCATGTGCCAGTCTGCACCCAAAAACATTTGTGTCTGCAGTTAATGGCTTTCCAAGAAATCCAATGCATTGCTCACATTGCTGCCATAGTTGTGGAAGAGGAAGTTTGTTTCCACTCCATGGTAACCGGTGCTGAACGTTCAGGCATACTTCAACGAGTCATTTTAGCCTCAACCACACTGCTTGATTGTGGTGTTTGGTAAAACTGCAGTTATGGAAAACTGACAATGCAGTTGTCACATTCGGCCACATTCGGAGAGATCTACGCATGCATGTAACTGGTAGCTAACGAAAGCAATAGAGGATTGACAGATAAGGAAGACCTTGGTCAAAAGGAGCTGAACACACTACAATTTGTCTCTGGAAGTGGGCGGTCGCAGACGTAAAGTCATCCAACGAAAGGGGCGGGGATTTTGGTGCCAACCAGAAAGCAGCATCAGCCATGATTGCAGCGTCTCTTCAAGTTCGGTGGAAACTTGGACTTTTAGGACTCACAAATGAAGACCCGCAACTTAGTGCGCACCCTAGCTGTCGCATTTTAGAGGTGGCCTTACTGCGCTTCATGGTGTGCAGCACTATACTACTTGCGACAAGTGATAGCATCATGTTGAGATTTACGGCTCACCTAGCCAGTAGGCGCGTGGGATTTTCTGATGAATGGGAGGACACCAGTCAGCCCGTTACAACTATCCGTGACTAGGTGACGTCACTAGCAATGCGAGAGTCCTGCTGGTTCGTAGTCGTACCATGGGAAGTTAGGCTGCAGTAGACGCTTTGACCAATGCCTAAATGTCCATGTCTTGATGTCTGTGTTAGATGTGGGAGGGTAGTTTGATTATGTAGAAGGCCATTCCTGATGTAGTCCCGTGTTGGTGTGGATGGATGCGCTCATAATATTGTGAGCGGAAGAAGTAGTTTGTGTCAAAATGGTGTGTCACTTGAACCATATTTTATCCTAAATATGGCTGCCATTAGTACTATGTAACTCCTCTATATTTGATCTTTTAATTGAATTATGTATCTTTTTTTGTCACGTAACCTATCCTTAAATAATTCACGTAGTTATCTTTTCCTAGCCTTAAGTGGCGCCACTCATCACAAGGATACCTGCATATCACTTCGTCTCCATCCAAGTTCAGGATACCCACTGCTGTGTAGGCGATGCTACGCAAAGTGCTTCAACATTGGTTTACTATCGATACGTCAGTCTAGGCCTATGGTTTCGTGTTATGTGATCTCACTGTCGATAGACATGCTGATTTATATCCCTGCCTCCGGTCACGTGCATCCACTGTGGATAGACATATTAGTCAGTAACTCCACAGCCTTGTACATCCGGATTTATCTGTACTACGGTCGGTCGTAGCAGTAATTCATAGACTAGGCTCAAGTTAATTTGCGCTCCCTTGATGCCACGATGTGAGGAAATAAGCACTGCAACTGTTTTCCTTTGTAAACAGCACTCTTGCTGACAATGCACGTACGTATGCGATTGGGACATACAAGAAGGAAAACATGAACTCCCCACACTGCACTTAATTCTATTCATCTTCTCCTTCTAAGTGCTTAACATATAGCCCATATTTTTACAACTTCAACTTACCTTTCGATTGTTCGTATAATTTTGAACGATTTGATGGATAGCATTCGACCAGTTTGTCAGCCTTATACAATTCCGTGCAGAGGAAACGTAGTGGCTATCACTGACTTTTCAGCAAACATTTTAATCTAATTCTTCACATCGCTATTCCCAAATGGCTTCTCGCCCTGCCATATTAGACTTGACAAATATGTACCTCTCTGCCTTTAGTTTTTGAGGGACATCCGATTTCCTAACGGCTAGACATGATCATTTTCTACGCTGCCTCTGATTCGCAGCGAAATGGGTCAATCTTTCACTACTATCTTCAAAGGAAGGTATAATTTTCCTCAGTTGAATTTCTACCCACTTTTAAAAAGTCACCACCCATTGTACTTATCTTAAATCAAGTCATCTCGTTATTATTAGGCCTTATATTCAAGTATTTTACAACCTGAGTGCATGATTGACCGATTGTCGGCAAATCTTCCAGAAGCCCTCCTGTTGAAGCAGGTGCAAAAAAATGCTTCCAACCACTCCTCTACAGATCAACCGTCACGAACCAGACATTGTGAATGGTAAAATTAACCCCTAATCCAGCATGTGGCGCCGCTGTTTTCCTGCAGCGGGTCGACCAGGCATGGGAGTGCGCACGCTGATACTGCAGAGCCACACGCCTTCACCCCTTACTGAGAGATCGGCTCTTCATTTCTTACAGCTTTAGTCTGGACTTGGATGAGGTGGTGGACTTTTGGCATGCTTTGCCACATTGCCAAATAATTTTCCTGAATCTGTAAACTTGAGGATTTTGGACCGCCTACGGACTTTAACTGCTCTTTGTTAAAGTTAGTTTAAGAGACTCGGTCGTAAAAAGCAGGCATTTGGACGGACTAATCCAAGTAAAATGGGTGCACGCAAGCGGCCAAATAGTCGCAGCTAGTTCTTTCACACGAATGTGAAACTCGAGCACTGTTTCCGCTACCCGGTATAATTAACGTGTTGCACAAAGGATCATTTCCAGTTTTTGACGCGGCAAAATAATCTAGATGGCCAATGGGTTGCTCACAGGCAAATTACTCATTTAAATAGAGCAGAACAAATTTTCCTGGATTGTTTTAAAATCCTTGTCTCAGTTGCACGACAAATGCCAAAAATCGTTGGTTTTGCCTTTTGACATTGATGAATATCTCACAATGCTTTTATGGCGAATGTATTATTGGTTTTGCCTTTTGACATTGATGAATATCTCACAACGCTTTTATGGCGAATGGATTGCTGGATTAATTTCTGGATGAGTGACAGCGCTAGGTTGTTGACCTTCAAGCATGCAATAGGAGATTTTCTCAGATCCAGCGTCTTCCTTTTCTTAAACAGTTTATTCCAGCGAATTGATTAGGTAAGGATGCCTCCCACTTGATAAATATTGCAACCGCAATAAGTGCTGAAATATTATTTTTCCATCAATGAATTATCTATTCGATTAAATGCAAAATAGTGATATACTCGCAGCGGTATCACCTGTTTTAGGAGGTATAGTGAATATTTACTCCCACGTTTGATTAGCAGTTAAACAGGAAAACATTTGAATCCCTGTTATACGCTATTTTGTTGGATGGTATGGTGACTCCTTTGTGTAAGCTAAGCTGATAGTATCTAAACAACAGGCAGGAAAATGGCACTAAAAGATGTCCCACCTCATCCCTTTTACAAAATCTTGTCTGTTCATAATCTTGTTTACTTTGTGCTGACTGCCTTAACTTTGCCAAGACCAGTAAGGTCTCTTTTGTTGTTTTTTTGTATTTACGAGGGATTATCAGGTTAGGACAAGCTGATGAAACCAGCTTGATGATTCCTTATAAACCACAATGAGGTGAGTGAAAATAGAAAGAAGTTTTACCCGAAATTCACTCAGTCGGCCTTATGGCATTTACGATTCACCAAAAGCACTTCCTTTATAGTCACATACTCGATAATGAGGTGTAATTAAACATTGTGTCGTTATGAATTTAAATAAGTACAAAACCCTAAAAGCGGTATGAAATCCAATCTCTTACGACAGGTGCATCGCTCAGACGCCTGTAACCGCTGTGTAAAATCACCATTTTTACAGTTATCACAAAATATGCTGCTCTAGAACATAACGAGGTGCTACGAATTAGTGATGCCGTGAAAGCATCGGTAACGGGGAAAACGAAAAACCTAATTATAACCTATACCTAATTATAGCCTCCTCGTTTCTGCATTGGCGTGACAAACTACTCCACTTCCTCCTCACTCTCACTGCCTCCCTCTTCTGATCCTGCTCTTACACTTTCTTCACCTGCTTCATGTTTCGCAACTTCTTATTCAGCGTTTACTGTTGCTGTTCAAGCAAAAGTGAAGGAACAGTTTGTTGTAGAACTTGGCGAAAATGAGACAGAAGGAGAGGGCGATAATTCACTCTAGCATGGGGACCTACATTGAGTAGGTAATGCTGCAGTTGATGGTAGTGGCAGAGCAGCCAAGATCGGCGTTCTTAGCAAAGGCATCAACATTGTCCTTCACGTACACGTCAGCGGTGGCAGCAACTGCAAAGGTGAATCACATGAGAGTGGTGAGTAATCTCCTGCAGGTGAGGTAGATCAGAGGCACTGATGAGATGGGGAACGCGTCTTCCCTGTGTAAGTACCTAAAAGGCCACAATGTGAATCCAACTAAACGCAATTATCCTCTGTGGCCAGGCAATACGCCTACCCAAGGGCCTTAGTGACGGCTGCGAATCCACCGTTGATAAACGAAGCAGAAGCAGATGAGGACAAATAGCCTTTGCATTTCCAGTGCCGTCAGAGCTTTCACTATATCGCTCATAGTCTTGAGGCGCAAAATATTCAGCAAGATAGGCACAGCTCATATGACAATTCCAGCTTAGTGCATCGATTGATTACCTAACGGAAAAACTCTTCGCTTGCTCGCTTGCTGGCTAGTTTCATTGGTTGACTTCGAAAAAATCATTGAAACTTGATTTAAAAACCGGATGCTCTTGCAGATGCAAGCGCATAAGGAGGTGTCAAGTCAGAGTAGACGCCTACCACAAAGGCCAGTCTAGCGGCTGAATAGTTTTCATTATGATTATGGGATTCAACAGCAGTTTTTAGCCACTCTCTCAAAGCCAATTCATTCGAAGGTGATAGGAATTGGCCTTTATGTCTACAGTAAAAGTGCTTCCGCGACTGAAGAGGTTTCCTTTTTAGGATAGAGCAGCTGTCAGGCCCCATACATTTTCTACAGTTGCCAGCTGTTAATCCATTGCGTGATCCAAATTACCCCTCAACAGTACGCAATCACTTAAATGCACACCACTTTAGCTTCAACACAGTGTGGTGAGCACAAGCTCATGACCATTCACCCCTCTCTTTTACCGTTGAACACCAGTTATGCGGTGAAGGACTCATTACCCCCTCCCGATGCTGCAGCTGTGTTACTATCTACTCTGCCACATCTTTTCCTACTTTACCGATTGCTTAGCAATTGGACAAGGAAGAGTAGCTGGTTATTGATTATCAGAAGAAGCAGACGAAAAAGGAGTGTGAGATGTCAACAGCGGCAACACCAACATGGCTGCACCCATTCACGAACACCTCCTAACCATACTACAAACGAAGCACTTGACTGCGAAACGGTAAAACGGATGCAGGCTTCACATGTAAAGATTCAAACCACTGTGCGCCCTTCTTACCATCTCCATCATTGCAGATACACATGTAGCCCATATTGCATCCGCCTTCTTCAACATGCCATGTGCATTAAGCTTTGTGTAGATGTAGATGGGTGGACAACTTTGCACCTTATTCGGCTCTCGGCTGACTCATAGTGACATAATTTAAGACATGTGGACGAGAAACTGTCGCCCAACGGCCATTGCAGGTGAGGCGTGCGATATTGGGAAGTTTGGAAAATCAATTTGGTTGAGTGGCTGCTTTAAAAATACCGCAAATTTACCTTGTTCTGGCCAAAAAAATGTGGAGTAGCATCTCTATCTTTCCTCCATCAGTATGCCTTTTACAAAGTGGTAAAAGCAGACACGTGGTTCGAAGAGCTTGTAGGGAGGCTGGAACCCTCACAAACAACGCAGCGACCGTAACCTAGAAGCCTAAGCCTCCAGTATTGATATGCTATACCGTCATTCATCGCATCGCACGTCAACAAACATGTCAACACGCCTTAAAGGCCTCTTGGTAATATTACTGCATATAAATGTCCCTTTGTTGATGTTCGGTGTCGAGTAAATGTCCATGAGGATCGAAATTACCAATTTTACTTGCATTTCAGGAACACTAAATTACGGCGCTGATCACTCTTAAAATAACCGCAGCAAAAGTGCTTCTCTATGTCTCTCATTTGCGTTCAATACCATCTCAGTCGTACCAGCACCTCACAACAAAACCATTGTGTGTCACCACATTCAAAATTGACATCCATCAACATCAACACAATCTCCTCACCAAAAGGTTCTGTCATTTATCGCGACCATTGATTGCATGCAAAAGCTGCACATTATAAATAAACAACCACTTAGAGGAGGAGACTTGCAGCCCATTAGTCCACAGGCGCTTTATTGCAAAAGTTACAAACCAAATCTTATTTTATCACCACAGCTTACTCCATACGCCGCTAGTGAATCCAGCACTGAACTTCTGCTAGTGGTTTTTGCTAACCAGCAGGCGACATCACCCAAATGGGAGGATAAAATCACCCACTGAGAAAAGCGGAGCAGCAAAAAACGAGAGTGCTCACACTTTGGCACAGTTTTGGGATACCAATACCACAAAAGCGATTCAAACTGCAACATTTTATGATAGACGGAGGTTTCGCAAAAGGACAATGTCACAAATGCCTCAAATTCGGCGAGAATTGCGTAGTCAAAATAATTGCATCTAACGAAGGAGTGTCAACAATCACCGTCGCGCTCCTTCACATAAACTGCAACACTTGTGCTGTCACTTCAGAACAATTTCAGACGTTTAAGGGCAATGCATGAATAATTTTTCGAATTGAACTTGCAAAACAATGGTTTAGTGACGAAAATTACGTAGCTGACCTGTTTTTTGGTGTATGTAGACATTCATCTGGTCACATTGGTGAAGAACCTCAGGAATCTTCAACTGAAGATTAATAGACTGCGCACCCTACCGCATGCTGCCTTCCAGTTTTGAAAACTAAAGGTACTAAATGTCCCCGATGATCCCCAAGCAACGGTAATCCAGCACGGTTGCCTCTTATTTTTGTCCTTTCTTTGCTTGGTTTATGCGTAGCTTGGAATATTATTTGTTTCTTTATTAACCATTGCCTAGCAATATTGTAATTTCACCTTGACGTGGCAATGCCATGGTTCTAACTAGTGAGACTCATTTTACAAATGGAGAAAATTACCAAAAATAACTTGACTTTGCTTAGTGCAACTTAGCTCGGGCAGAATTGCACGTCTATTAAGGGGTAGCCGGAGAATAGCATATTTGAAGACAAAATTTCGCTTTTGCTTCATACCTTTATCGGATAGGATTGAAATTTAGTTCATTAGCTGTTTTGATGTGTTTTGCGCTCTGACCGCTTTGATGAGCACCTATTTAAGCAAAACAACAGTGATTTTCTTTTCCCAAAGCCTTTACAAATGCCTGTGTTGTAACCGTTGCATTATTCAAGTCGTGACGCTATCCTTGCCGGTGGGCTTCCTTTGGCCCAAAGCGAAGTACTGTGGAGCAACTCCTTTGTACCTCATTTATTTTGCCCTTGTATGGTAACTGCGAGACTTAATTCAATTGAGTAGGCATTAATTTAGCCCCTCTCTCTCTCTCGAAGTACAGTTTTTTATAAATTTCTTAGATAGCTAAGTGGGTGGACCCATGATACAAACACATTTTAGATTGTGCACAGACACACCGACGCCAAGATTTGGGGAGGAATTTGTTCTTCATCACTTAGTCCGAATCGATGGAGGGTTCGAGCGCCTTACAAAGGTTACATTTCTAAAGCCAATTTAGACGTCAGTGCTTACTCACTGCTCAAATCGACCAAAATACGATGCAGTGCCACCTATAAAATCACTATTCTGCAAAAATTTGCCTCGGTTTTGGCACATCAATAGATGCTGCTGCAAGTAATTACGATATCGAATAGTCAATTTACCAGATCTGTTTAATGGCTGCCAACCGAAACTTGTGCATTTATACTTCACTTTGAGAAGGGCGGGCCATATTTATTACGATGTCGTCATGCCTACCTAGCATCGGTTTGCATTCGCACAACGCAAGACGAACGCTAAAGCAAGAAAATCTATTAAGAAACTTGTCATACACAGTAATCGGCCTCATGCTGCAAACCATCTTTGGCCATCAGAAGGCTAGTAGCATTGGACAAGGGTAATCATCCTTACAAAGTGGCAGTCAAGATCCAGTAAAATAAAACTTTTCTGTGTCGATGATATTGCCGCTCTTACGTGGCGTTGTATTTATCAAACCGCCATCACAGAAGGATAAACACGATTATTCACGGGCCCGAAGCCCGTATTCCAAATATTGTCTTACAACATAATTCGAGCAGAACTGTGAAGCACACCGTAATCAGTGGGTGCCAAGCACACCTTTACTTAAGAATACAACTCAAGTGAGTTGTTACAACAGGACAGAGCTCCTTTGTTTCATGCCACCGTTTTGTAAAACAACAACACTTTTTCTATAGCAACAATGAAGAGATAGGACACCAATTTAAGTGCACTAAGAAGTATATTGGAATATCAGTGCACCAAAAGGTCTCCTGGCAATTAATCTTCGTACTTCTTAAGATGGAGCTAAATTGCCAAAAACAGCCAGCAACTTCAAACCGTAACGGGAAGGAAAGTGAAGTCCGATACACATTACTCAAGTGCCTGAATTCCTCACAGTCTTTGACCTACTACGTGAATTTTGCTCCCCTGCACTTTGATCACATGCAAGGCTGATGACCGATCTAGCCGTTGCGTTGCACTCACCTTAAAAGCTCAGTCAACTCTGGTGCGGTATCCTGCGCAACTCGCCTTCCTCTTCACCAAAATGGATATATACAGATGCTTGTGGTGCCACAGGTTATTCGCGACTATCACCATATACCGAGCACACTTGTTTTGCCAACATCGAAGTAGGCGCTTTTTAATTTCATGATGCATTTCTCTGTGCAAATACATATCTGTGCCCATAGATACATGCGTACAAATTGCGTATGGACACCACCGTTTATCTATAGTTACTAGTAAATGAGGCGTATAAGGCAAATCAGCACATTTTCGTCCAAATACCAATAATGTGGGCAATAAACAAACCAATTAGGCAAAGTTCAGTTTTCGGCAGTCATTAATCTTCACATTTTTAATGCTCTTTAGTGGCCCTGCCTGCGTATTGTCCGACTTGCATAGCGCCTCGCGGAACCACTGGATTGCTCTTACGGCATCAAAAGGGTGAGAGCTGTAGCAAAGTTCTTCTGCAATTCCTGTCCTACATCCTAATAAATGTCAGAATTAGCACAAGTACTTTATTTGCACCTCGAAATAGCTTGGAATCACAACGTGTGCTGTCTGTGCTTCGCGTCATTTGAAGACTTTGATTCACTCCTCCATCACTTCATCGCAGTGCACATCTGTGAGTTTGCTCCTGTCTCATTCTAATCAGCTTCGAGGTTCTCCGATCAGCTACCACAGTTTTGACAATCCCTACAACTTCCTCCTAGATTTATGTCCTATTTTGCTATACTGTAGTTCAGAGAATGGAGGAATCAGATGTTCGCCTTTACTGTACTGAATGCTACACTGAATATCTGACATGGGAGATGATGCAAGAACACATAAAATCGTGTCATCCCTGTGCGTATCCCTTTCCCTGTCGCGCACATTCTGCAATGACTGCTTATAATTTTGTCTTCGTCCATCCCACTTTGCAGATATGAAGGATGTATTGTTTGAGTAGGAGGTGATTGCATGCCACTGTGTAGGCAAAACTTGTAAGTTTTTTTCGGAAAGTCTATCGCTGACTCTATTCCATCTCATCGCTGCTGACGATCTAGTAAGAAAATAATATTCACTGCATTGAGATTGTAAATGTGCAGCAGAAAAGGCCATGTAAGCACTGATAGGGGTTGGCTCTGACCGTAAAATTGATTGAGAGCTGCTTTGTTAACATGAGGTGCCTTTGCATTAGATTACATCAAAAGTGAGAATAGTTAGAAGAATGACATAGTGCTATTACCTGACCAACAGTTGCGTGTTCATTTATAAACAACTGGCTTTCGTAAACAACTTTCATTTGTAACAAAGTATGCGATACTTACGCATCATTTTTCTGTGTTTCAGAGCTCTACAACGGCCTGCCTAGCTAATTGCTTTACGAATATATATGGCCCCGATATATGACGGGTTTACGAATTTATTGTTGGTTTTTGTTCTGCTCAGTGTCGCTCATGTGGGTAGATTTTCGGTAACACACACGGGATATGGAGGAAAAAAGAGCAAGGCTCGAAATGAGTTTTTGTGCGATTGTTGCTATCATTCACTTGAGTTTTCAATCCTGGTTTGTTAACTCGTTGCGATAAATATGACATGCACTGCGAAGTTGAATGCTCGCCTTCAGAAGCAGTGTTTGCTCTTTTGGTTTGACAAGTGACTGCTACCCTGGAGTTCTGACTGTCCCTTAAGCATGTTTCATTGTAACAACGCGCAGCTACTACAGACGCGTTCCACTTGTGCTCACACCATCTTTCCGATTAAGATGGGGCTAAAGGATAACGTGCAAGTGCTTTATGATTGTAGCAGAAGTATGTACTACATGAGGACGTAAAGCATTCGCAAAACGCTTTCATTCAGGCAGCTGTCCATAAATGACCTGCCTGATCTATCACATCCAGAAATCAACGAAACCGTGAACGAGATTGCAAACCAGGCTCCCGTCTAATCGTTGATGCGTCTTATGTTACTGGTATTAATGCCTTCCACAGTGAAGTCAATCAATGCTGCTGTTGTCTGCCTCAAACAAAGTGCACTATTGTGAGCAAACTACTTTAAGCCCCGAACCAAACATTCTATCGCTTATGAAGCGTAAAATCACATTTCCAACGCATCAGCTGTAATCAAGCAAGCCCTTTGCCTCGAAGATGCTGCACAGAATTGCACCCATTACTCTACCCTCGTCAGCGCTACTGACAGAGTGACGGTTATATTTGTGAAGACATCAATTAAGCACTCGTGGCGGGACTCAAACCCGCACCCTTCTACTTATTAGGCAGACGGCCTATCCACTGAACCACAAAGGGTGGATCTGCAGGTCTCCTTATTTGCCACATCCAGTCAGATTTCTCGCACAATAATGCCAGTGTTAGACTGCATTTGTGACACATTGCCGGAACACTCAATGTAATATCCCACTGCCTTTAACCATTTCTAATTTGCGTAGGACTCTTTGTCAAAAAGACAATAATACCTGTTAAAACTAAGCTCTGGCGGAAGGCAAATTATCATACTAGCTAATGGTGCGAAACTCACATTTCAGGATCTCGGTCACAGAAATTGCCTAGCTGACAGCAGCGACAATCCGTAGTCTATAGTTACAGTGAAGTTGCATCTCTTTATCTTCTCAGGCAGGAGTGTTGATATTCTCAGAGGAGAATTTGAGCATGGCGGTGGGGGCAACGTACATTTACTTGATAAATCTGATCGTTTTACATTCATTTGCTTGACTTCTATGCCATCAGTAGTCACAATAATTTTTTCACAACTTGGGAACTAAATAGCACGCAACGTAAAATCAACGTTCTGTCATCTGCAATAGTACTGAGAATGTGCCTATTTTTGATGCTTTGTATGTGATGGATCTCTGTCTGCGCATTCCGTGTTGGAGGTGGCAGATAAGGAGATCTGTAGGTGGGACCCGTGTGGGCTAATGGATAGGGCGTCTGCCTCCTAAGTAGAAGGGTGCGGGTTTGAGTCCCGCTGCGGGTGATTTACCGATTTTCGCACAAATCCAACCATCCCTCTGTCATTAGCGCTGGCAAGAGTAAAGCAATGGGTGCAATTATGTGATTATGGTGAGCTCAACGCTCCTCGCTCCCCGAAGATCCTCGTGTCGTGAGTGAGTGCAGCTTCCTACTTCATCTCATTCACTTATCCCAATTCACGTCGCACGCTGCATAAAGGCGAGTAGCTACAAGGGCATGTCAGATAGCAGATTATAGGAACTTGCTCATAGTGCCATTGTCTCATTGCTCGCACATTAGCGTCTAAAGAGATTTGACTTCAAACAGCAGGGTTCAAGTTCTCCACTGTTAATGACTGCACCATGGAACCACCAAGAACGACAATCGTCCATTGTCTCCTTGGCCAGCGCTTTAGTCAGCTTTTGTCTGTCGTCTTACCGCCTGAACTAATTCCGGTTGCTGCCTATTCGAAAGCACTTAAGCGAAGTAGAGTGGGATGCAAATAATGTGAGTTGGGTGATTGTCAGCAGCTCTGCGGAGATGTTGGTCGAATGTATGGACATGGAATCCGGGGATGGAGAAGAGAAACGGCTAAACGTTTGCGGCTAAATTGCGTGGTGGTTTGATCCGCGTGTTGGGTGCCCGAAATTCGGAATTCAAATTTTTGGCTTGATTCGTATTTTCTCACTCTCCTTTTGCCTCTTCTTCTTCCCCACTACTCAGCATGTGTGGGGTACGCCTCATCATATGGCGTGTCAGGTGATGGGATGTGATATCATACGATGCGCTTCGGTTAAGACGAGTTGGACGCAAAGCTGTGTGATGCTACATATGGGTGAGAGGAGATAATCTTAGTATGTGAAACGTCAGGAAACGGTTAGACGCGACCGAGTGAGACAAGAATGTGCCACTGATGTCCTCCTACTTAAACTCGCTCAGGTCGGGATAAGAGGTGGATGGAAGTTAAAGGAGAGATAGTTAAAGGGAGGAAATTAGGGAGGTGCATTTGCAAATTATGTGGTGGTAGAGCATTTTCCTCTGTGCATCAAATTTTAGGGCAGCGCGACCAAGCGATTTTAAGGGCTTTGTCCACTCAAAATCAGCATCAAAATCAGATTTTACGCACAATAATACCAATGTTAAACAGAGTGGTAGGCTAGTAGAGTGGTGGGAATTGTACAATCTTGGGAATGTCCGAGGCCACAGATGTGGCACTTAAATAACTTATTCAGTTCTTCACGCTGGTTGAGTATCTACTCATATAGATGGACTTTCAGGAGCGTCGCATGATTGGTGTAGGACAATAATGCGAAGATGTGACTTGGCTTCACCTTGCCTACCAAGTTTAGTAGCTCACCTCTACTGGTTAACAGTCGAGGAAGTTCATGCCATTCTTCGAGGTGGTGCGGTGAGAAGGCCATCTTGAAGCTCATTAGCTCTAGTGTCATTATCGCTAGAAATCTCCAAAGTGGAAACCCAAAGAAGGTGCTTAAGATGTAAGCGTATCTCTCGCTCTCAGGTTGACATTTAACGTGCGGCAGATGTCATCTCAAGACGCCCTGCTCTGCCCCTTTTCGTCTCGCCGTCCACTGTGCTGAGCTGCAGGGTTAAGGAAGGCAGAAAGATGTAAATTTGACACCCGCATCCTTCCTAATGCTGTTTTTCTCTGTCTAGGTATTCATTAGTGGGTCGTTCCTCGAAGCGATGTGACACGAGGCCAATTCTTGGTCAAGGTGGGCAAACTCATAAGACTCGTGACATTTGGAGAAACACAGGTGCTTTCGAGAGTCTCAAATTGGGAAACACTGCAAACGTTTGATAGCGAAGAACAGATGATACACACGATCAGATTTCAGGTAGTCGAGAAGAAATAGTTGTGCATGATCACCCAAACCACCGTCATGGATTGTTATCAGCCACCAACGTGAAGCCAGCTCCATTGCAAACCAGAGTGTTCCGCCACTTCCCTCCTGTTTCTACCACATTAAATGCATGATCGTCGGAAAAGGAAAAGGAACAATGAGTGCTTTGGCAATTGCCTTCACATTCTCAAAAGGACATTGGTTGTGCCTCTACTGTCGTCTCTATATACTTTAGTATACTGTCGGCCTGGAAGTTGCATTCGTAGCCATTGCCTGGCTAAAATTATTGTTGGGGTCGCTCAACATCCCACCTTTGTTGAAAAGGCTCCGATCGTCTGCCATGTTCAAGTGGGATTAGGTCGAACTGTGGAATTCGGAGTTTTGGTGACCATAATTTGGTGTGGAAGCTGCAAAGCAATAATGCCGGAAATATTAACTAGGAAATGAGCCAAGGATGGCAAATGCATAACCACTAATGATCGTATAACAATAATTTGTGGCCCACACTTTTGTACAGTACCTATTTTACACCACAAATTGTGTGTGACATGGAAAGTAACACCTTCCGAACCCGCATGTTGTGATGTTAACACAGTCATACACGATGCGCCAGGGGTCAGTGGGGTTTGACCGATCAAAATATTCTGTAAAAGAACACACCAAATTCATCGAACATCACACTGTTCCAATGGCTATCCATGGCGACTCACAGTTCCAACATGTCAGTCATATTTGCGCCATTCTGGTATAAATACTAACAATGTTCGTCAAGATGGGGTCGGTAGTCCCCAGCAGACTTCTCTGACTTTAAACATTTAAGGTTAATTTTGATTAAAATCTGTGTCCGCCAAAAGTTTTTTGATGTCGCTTGATGAAATCCGAATTCTGCATTTCGTGCGTTATTGCGTAAAATGGGGTTTTAATGGGGCTTCGCTCCAGAGACTGAACGCGTGTTCAAGATTATGACGTGAATATGGGGCTTGCCTTATTGTTCCCACAAGGTTCGAAGCAGTGGCTTTTGTTTCGATGCCAAGTGTTAAGTTAAAACACGTCACAGACTGCCAACGCCAAGTTCTACTGCTCACTTTAAGTTTGAAGTTAAGTGCATTAACCTGTCCCGCCGATATTGCCGGTGGCACAAATAAAGGCTTAAATGCTTTAATGCAAAACCTCTTAGACGAACAAATCCATTGGTGGGACTCAAGCTGATTACTTCGTACCTAATACTGGCCAACTTGCCCTTCTGACTTGGAGACATTGTGGAAAAACTGCATCACTGCCACAGTTAAAAGCAATTTTTCTTTTTGTCAAATTTAGAATTCAATGGGGGTTTTGGGTAAGATTCAGCAATCTAAATACTTACTAGGCAGTGCCTTGAAGAGGTTTGTTTAGTAGGAGCATAAAATAGCAATCACTTGCAGTCGAAGGTTGGTTTATTATAGTAAAATGGTCCGGTGCGCGTAGCTGTATGTCAAGCAAGCATAATTACTAAGAAATTCAGTGAACGCTCAGCCCCAGCATTCAACATTTATGACTGTTTCTATGTTTGCAGTGAAATATCATGTTCTACGTCAAGTTCAGTTGGCTGGTGATGATTCGCTCGTGTCATGTTGCGTTGCGAAATCCCAAATTGATGGTAAAACTATGCTATTTCTTAACAGCTCAATCAGAATTTTCCACTGCATAGTTTGCATTTCCGTCTCAATTTCCCAACGCTTTAATGGGAACCTACCCATGATAAAATAAACAACGGTAGCAGATGCAAACTTTACATCTTATGCTGAGCGCATGTCCAATCGTAAAGCACATAGATCGGTGTATGTCCATGGAAGGTAAGCCAAGGCAGTTCATCCTAGAAATTTAAAACGCAAACAGATAGGTTTTTGATTACCGCGCCCGCATATGTATGTATGATTTTGCTTGAATACCCAGTGGCTCTTAAATGGGCGCTCAACTATTGATCACGTGAAATCACTGTGTCATTGTTGAAACTACGCAGACTACCGATGCAATGTGACGTGTCGCAAAGCGATACGATGGTTGCCCATTGTATCCACTAAACAACATCCAATAAATTCGATACAGCCAGACCGATACAAATCAGAACTGTACGATTGCACATACAAATCTCCGCACAATGGATGCTCGCACATAACTGGCTCAACAGTTCTAAACAAAAAGGTAGTAACTTAGCGTCGCAATCGCTATAAGCCTGCAAATTGTGCATGCATGATAGCGTTTGTTCCCGATCCACCCAATAATCTGCGCTAAATGTCGTCAAAGCAGAAGAGCTCAAAGTGTTACCATAAGCTTCCATTGTGATGCATGTCTAGTAGTTAAAGAAATACCTGCAGAAATGGCGTGAATGTGTACGATCAAGCATCGCCTCCCATGTTGGATGTTTCGCAAAGAATTTTGCCCAGCGAAAGCGTGTTTATACATCTGCCATTATTTAGACTGTAGGATTGCAAAGCAAAGCAGGAATTTAGGGGTAGCTGAAGCCATGGCTGTTGAATAGAGCACGCACTGGATTCCGAAGGGAGATTAACGTGTGCACGCCCACAAAATGGGTTTCGAAGGAGGACTTGCAAAGCAAACCCAATTTCACAACCGCAATGACACACAGGCAGCAAAGAAGGTGCTTTTGTTACTTTCAACATATTAGAAGACATAAAGCGAGAATAATTGACAGGCTTTTTAAATTTTCCTTGTGTTTTTGATGAAGCAAAGCATTTCAAAGCTTCCATGAGACGTTGAGCAAATAGGACAACGCAGATTCAGGATTGCTGAATCACGTCAGGCACACGTAAAACAAGACGCTAACATTGTGCTGCGATTCACCCTTTTTGACCGTCAATTGCGTGATTCTTTTGTACTTGAATTAAAACAAGAATGGTTCCACTCAATGCACCCTATTTATGAACGGTCTGATTTAAATTAGTATGCATAAAGACAAAGATCTGTGCACAAATACACACCTTAACTTATGTACGTATTCATGTGCACAGAAATGCATGCGCATAGAGGGGCGTATCCAAAAGTGGATGGCGCCTGGCATGATCGTTGCGAACCAGATGTGCAAGGCCTAAGATGAAGCTTCTAAATAACGCAAAGCACAGCCTGCATCCGCAGACATGTACTTTAATGGCTAGGCGCGCGATTTTCGTGAGGCTTTGCAAAAAGGCTTGCAGCCAATATAATGGGTGAGTAAGGAACTTCCTGGATCAGTCCCCATTATTACACGTGTGTTTGGTCAAAATGTTAAGCTATGCAAACATGTAGCTAATGATTACTGCACTCCACTTGTTTACTTTTTCATAAAGAACATTATTTAAAGAAGCATTATACAATTTAGTTTTCCCCTAAGGCTGAAAAATGTTCTTGGAGAAAAGCGATTTAATGCAAGGGATTTTCCAAAGACTCTATTTCAGTGTGCTTGGAAAAGAGCCAAGCCATTTCTTGTCAGAAAAGCAAAAACTGTTTACGCGTCTGCAAAGCGTAGCGATTATTGTAAGTGTTAGTGTAAGTGTTATTCATTTTACAGAAATTGCCTTTTATCCTTCTGATTGCTCTACGCTCATTATCTGAACATGAACAGGGGAGGAAGAATACGGGAGGGGCACTGACAACAGTTGCACCTGAGACACCTTTATTCACGGACGAGGAGCTGAAATTGGTGAGCTCCAAATCACCCCCAATCGATAACGTTCTCAGCACCTCGTCTTCGGAACATCTTGCTGTAGCGCGTGATAAAGTGTCTGACGCTGCCAAAACCTTGATCAATCTAGACTCGTCGGAGCTGAACTAGATTAATTCTCGTCTCTCCAATGCCATCATCCCAATCGATGTTTTGGTAGAAGTTACGCGTGAAGGTATTCTTTCCTGCATGTTGTGAAGGTGACCGTATTGTTGGCACAAATCTTCCACATTTTTAGCAGTTCTCTCCCTGACGGAGGACTGTCCAACCTTGCATGTCCCACCAGTAACCGTTCATTCTTTGATGTTTACAATAAATGTTTGCTGTGTGATTGCACTCCTTACTTGGCACTTAATGGAATGATCGAATGTTAGTTCGGAGTTGGAGTAGACGCAGTGAATATCTTGTGTGCTCTGTTGGAATCGCTGTTGTCGGATTAGGTTGGCATCGATTCGGCAATAGGTGTTTGATTCTACTTCTGGTCATTATTCAATGATGGTGGTCATTTAAGCCATGAGCATTGTGTTAGCAAATAATGTTGAGGAGGCTTAGGTGCACCGGTGGCACTGCGAAGTCTCTCTGCCGAAGGCATCAATGCATGCATCGGTGTTGACACGAAATCGTCTGTGCCGTCCGATTAACTGCGCGGAAATCTGAGTTGAGAAGTGCATCTAGTCAAGGGTGGTAGTTCAAATGGCAGTCTAATCCAATGAGTAGCATTATTAGGTAAGGAGAAACGAGGAAGTGGTAGTGGATAGCGGTGTTAGTTAGGCGCCAAAATTGTGAATGACAGCAATCCTCACGGCTCGATTTCTATCGCTTATTTGTCACAATATGGAAGTGGTTTAAGACGCATGGAAGTAAGAGTAGTAGGGGATGGGGCCGTGTTGTAAGAGAGAGTCATCCACCTCTCGATGCCTAGAGGCGAACTCAGTCTCGAGAAGACTTTAATTAAGTTGAAATGTAGACGACGGTCTTCTTAAGGAAGAGCATTGGCATTGACAGGGTCGAGGAAGGCAACCTAAATTGCGCATGTATTTTGAATGCAGATCGCACTGTTTTGCAGCAGAATGTACAACCACAATTGTTCAGATTTACCTCCTTCGCATTCATTCCGCACAATTGTTCAGATTTACCTCCTTCGCATTCATTCCGCCGAGAAGTGCACTGCATTGGTCACAGACTATCCCGAATTTTAATGCCAACTTTCAAGCAATGCTTTAGAAATGCACGACCGGATTCTGCTTTATGGCAAGAGTTTGCGCTACCAGCATAGTAGATGCCTGCCCAACAACTACTACGGAATGCTTGTCGAAGTGGAGGCAGTCATGAGGGCACCGCAAAACAGCTGTGAAACTTGGGGAGTTTGATGTGTTTGTCATCCTCAACAGGGGAAGAATTAACCTGCGGTCGTCAGGACAGGCAGCACGGATTCATGGAGATTCATATTTCGTGTGGCGGTCTGCAAAGCCGAGTGCAAGGGCGAAAACGGTAACGGAGTGTAGCTGCTAGTTTATTGATTGCTAGAGCGGTATGCTAAAATGCTGGCTCTTTAATGGGTCGCAGGCTCAGACGTAATTCATAGATGGCTATTTTGTCCTGCACGAAATTGTGATGAATCCAGCATTCTAACGATGTAAATCGGAACGCTCTTCGAACATGCAACCTTCGAATTTTCGCAGTCTTTTTAGGACGATTCGTGGGCCGATGGCATAGTCGATCTTGGCATTGGTGTTGCATCTGGTTGGAAGGAAGGTCCGATAAGGCATCATAATTTCATAGCACTGCATTCGCCTTCTAGTTTCATCGGAATTAATTTGTGCTTCACTCAGCTACTGGTATTAATTAGAAGTGGCCTGAACTGACGAGTTGCATGGCTTTGAGTGCCAAACAAAACTACGAACTCAGTTCACAGTACACACTTCCACGGATACGAGCATGGTTAACTCCCAGATTCCATTTCTTTACCCGTCTCTTTGCTTTGTTTAGAGCCGACTTGCCAGCTGAGACGTGCCTGATTTTGCACCCTTTTCATTGTCTCCAATTAGTCCGTGTGATTTTCGTGCGTGTAGTACCTTTGGCTGCACGTTCGTGGTTACCGCTATCCACCAGCATTATTGCGATTGTTTTAGGTGGTACTAAGCCTTTGCTTAAACATGTGACTGTCTTTGAGCAATGCATTCCGCTTACCCATTTATTCAGTGAAAAGACACTAAAAGTACCTTCCCACTTCAGAATATTTTAGCTTTGCACAATTTTTCATGCTTAGATAAAGTGCGATATGCTACATCTTGAACCGGTTCAGGTGATGTTTTTTGGCGATAGCAAACCACTGATTAGGCCCATGACTAGTAAATTCACGATCTTGTGCCAAGCTTTTGTATTTTTAAAAAATACAAGCAGAAAAGTTACAGTTTTAGCGTTACTTTGCTACCTTGGCACCAGACCAAAGTAGTTACCTCTGGAAGTGTGGAAAGCTGAAATCTTGCGTTGTCATGTTCGCATGCAAAATATGAACTCATAGCTCACCCTGATCTGTACCAGCAGACGGTTCGATATTTTAGACCGTAAAGTTCACTGTAATACTACGTTTGTTCGAACTCCCGGTTTCGGTCACTTGGGTAACTATGTTGCGCTCACCGGTTGGCTGACCTCCGGACCATGCCAGCAGACCCCAATCCCTCTGTGTCCAGAATTATGTATTCTGTCCCAGTACTGTGCCTTCTTTACCTTCAAGGAAGTCTCAGAACGCTGCGTCTACGCCTGTAGCCGCCACATCGTTACATGACACAGTCCAAATGATCAGTCAGCTCAGTTTATTTTTTCAACCATGCCCCCGGCTCCTAACATGACATGCAATATCATTATTAGTAATTTTTGAAGATCCGTTAAGGTGCCAGAATCCAAAACAACAGCATTTTTATTTTGGAGAAAATCTTTAAAACGGTGGTGCATAGCTTTAAAACACGCCTAAACTTTTTTTATTCAACCGTTTATGGTGCCCATAAATGCGTAAAATGTGATACATTTAACATCGCATGTTGTTACAGTGTCTAGCCCGAATTCGCGGTAATGTGGACGATGCATAAAGACTTAACATTCAAAAAAAGTATCGACTGATCCGTAATAGCAACAGCTAAATAGCCCAATCA
>LWMJ02000860.1:0-10483 GCA_001693035.2 Taenia asiatica
GGAACCTTTATTCGTGATGGAGATAGATTCGTGCAGAACCCACTAGATTTAGTGAACTAAACCTTATTCCAACAGCGCAAAATACAATGTATTTCCATGATGTCGAACTCGTGGTCTACTTGAGGGTCGCCTTCTGGATGATCTCAAGCAAAGTTCTCTTCTTACGCCTCTACAACAGCACCTCCTTCCTCCTCCTCCTCAGCTGTCTAATCATTAACGCAATTGGCCACATGCACTCACCTGTCACTCTTAATTGTCTGAAGAGCAAGAACAGGGTGCAGAATACCAGTGCACTCTGAGTGTTGGAAAACACTGCTACTGTTACTTCATAAGTAGAGTGATTTTAGCAGAGGCTGTTTAGTCTGGCAAATAGAATGCTGCCTTGATGAATGCAAAGATTATCCCTGGTGAGTTTGCATCGATAAGCAGAAGTAAATATTTTCACTCGAGCCAAATGCGATCGGGGCAGGACAGTTTGCCGCATAAACGCGTGCAATTAACTTTCAACGCTAGTAAACCTCATTACAAGTGTAGGCTGATCCAACTGAAACGATTTTTAGCACTCAAATTGCTGATTTGTGGTCAACATTGTCTAACACCTCCAATAAAGTAACCTCTAATTTCGCCTTTACCCTGGTACTATGCGATGAATCACGATCATTTTGCTTCTCTCTAAGACAATATCACGAGTGCTTCGAATGCAACGGCACAATTTATCTTGCCTCGAGCCGACTAACCATAATTCCCTATGCACAGCAAAGCATTAAATGATGATTACTTCGGCACTTAGCATCACCAGCTTCATGGCAGGTAACTCTACCGTCACCACCGTGACTCGTAGTGCACACGCAGCGGTTGGTTGGTGCACTCGGGGATTATTATTGGTCCGACATCCGTGCTTGCATCTAAATCAACTCGCTACGATGGACTCGCACTTCTCCTCATGTTGCGAAGCTGTGCGGTGGTTGTTAGCCTTCTCAGCGTTTTGCTGCGTGCATCTTCTGAAGATGCACCGATTACATGGCCAGATCCGCGCCACTTACGTGTAAGCCTCGATCAACAATGGAGCAGTGCTTTGACTCTCCACTGGCCTGTGAAGGAGTACTGTGCAGCGAATGGCCTCGTGAATTTCTCAGCGACCATCACAAGGGCTGGATGTGAGAAATCTTGGAGGCTTGTTAGCACGCCAAATGATCGCCTATATGCCACAATTGCCAACGATGAGGCTGAGTATCACATCACAGCCGAAATGAAGACCAAATTCAATTTGCAGGGAATGTCTGCCAACGTTAGCCTGAAGACAGACAGTAAGCTATTTCTCATCTAACACAAATGAGTAATTATCTTAACAATATTGTAAAGCAAACAAATTTACCCAATCAATCATGGATTTTGTGCCTTTCAGAGAGTTCTCGCCCCAGCTACCGCCCCTCACGGTAAGCTCAAAATCGCCTGTTTAGAGTTGTTACCTGACTCATATTATGGGGAGGTGTTTGGTAGAAAAAAATTAAGAGAATTCAACTAGCCGATTTCTCAATGATGGTGTAATCTAGGCACCGCGATGTCATGAGGTCCTTCTGATAGAATCGGCTATATCACAGTGTGGTGCAATAAGACTCAATGCTCTCCATCGGCATTCATTTGATCCAGATTGCCACTGTTTTGGAATAATTGTTCCACGAATCGTTCTTTTCTAGACCAGCAAAGGGGGTTCATGAAGTTCTTGCTGATGGCGATGGTCCATTCGTGGTGGTATTGAGGCACTACTCTACAGGGGAATGCATGCTGATCATCTACAATGAGACTGCTAACCACACGGTATGTAAATACTACTCAATCTGTATATAGTAGATGAATAAAACATGCTTTATTATGCTGTCTGTTCCTTTGATTCGGTTTATTTCCTTTAGCAAAAGATGTGTGCCATCTATACGATTGTGCGTTGGGTTTTATAATTCCACAGCTGAATAGACTGGCTTACATAAGTACCCAGACCGGATACAAGACTAATGAATCAAAGAGTGTAATGTTAAGTTCGATACGAAATAATGCTTTAGCTTTGCCAAAATGTGGTTGCTGAATTCCGATTTCCACTGACTTCTGGCCTGTCAAGAAGCTGTCTACGTATTTCGTTTAGAACACTTTTTGCTTTGCCTCGAATCACAAGTCCTTCTGCTCCATCTGCCTTGATCGAGGAACTGGATATCTGCCGGGGTGAGAAACGTGCGTCAATGGCAATCGCTTTGCCGATCAAGGTGGAGTCATCGAGTCGCCCCCCCAAAAAACATCTCAAGTTTGAACTCCCAAGCCATTTGCTTGAATCTCTTCCAAAGTTCAGCGTCACATCCTATTCCGTCTCCAACAAAGAAAAGTTTGAACGCAAATATCCTTCGAATGCATAATTTTTTTCTCAATTTACTAGTAGCGAAGCACTTTGCAGAGATAGCATGATCAAAAGGGTTGACTTCTCATTTCCTCAGATACTTGAATCTGTTCATCTAGTAAGGAGAGTTTTTTGGGATTTTAGTTGATCCACCGCGCGATGTCTACGGGAAGTTGAAGCTGACGTCACCCAAGGAGGCTCGCCTCACCGTTACCTTCCGTCCACCAGCTTCAAATCCTCGCCTAATCCATAAATTCACTTTCGTTTTCAGTGAAAATAATGAGACAATTGTTTTCGAGGTCGTCAAAGGTAACGTAAGTATTCCGTCCTCCTTACCTTACCTCCTATTTTTAAAAGCAGCTTTCTACACATAGCACCAAGCATTCTGCCTTGTGTGCCAATTTGGTCCTCACATCCACACCGAAGACACTATTGAGTGCGGATGTCTTGCTCACAAGTTGTCATCAATTTACCGAGGCACCAGTAAGGGAACGCCTGGATGTCAGTTTAATTACTCAAATGTCAAAGAACGTCGCACAAACCTCCTTTTAGCCCCATATTTAACGGCAAAAATAGCTAACAACTACTCGTTTCTTCTATTCCAATGTACTAGAAACAACTTAGAGACGGATGCAAGAAGACTATTGAGTATGAAAAAATTGTACGTGCCCAACACGACGAGACCGTGCGATTTGAGGTTAGCCCAAGAGCTCTCTACAAATATCCAGGCAACTACACTGTCAGAGCATATACAAATGACGCTGTGAACAATACGGCTGCTCACTCCATCATTATGCCTCACTTCCGTAAGTCTCCCTTAAAGCTACCTCACTGTATTGCATTGTAAGTAGCGAAATTGAAAGACTGTTTTGTCAATTCATTTTCTAGATGCCTTGCAGCCTCCATTCCACGAGCTATATGTATCCTGGGATAGTGTAACAGCCAAATGGGGCAAACCACAGCTGTTCCAAGCTTTCTGTACTTATCTCGTGGACGCGTTTCCATTGGAGAAGAATGCAGTTCATGTGATGCAAACACCTAGTCCCACAGATGAAACGGTGACATTCCGTAACCTCACTCCAGATGCCAAATACGAAATCAAATTGCAATCCAATTGAGTCCCAAAGATGAAACAGTGACATTGCGTAACCTCACACCGGATGCCAATTACGAAATCAAGTTGCAGTCAAATTGCACTGACAATGAGCCCTTTCGGACCGTCTTGGGTGATGTTGAAACCAATCCTGGAGGTAAAGACAATCAAACGAGATTATTAAGCTGTATTTTGTGATGGCGAGTACTCCGTTATTAGTACTGTGTCTATTCCTCAGAACCAGGAATTCCAACAGACGTCCAGCTGACACAAATTGGTCCAAATATGGTGAATATAACATGGACTCCACCGTCTGAACTGTCAAGCAAACATCCTTATTACGAGTGGAATTGTGGGCCCAAAATAGGCCTTGCTAGAATGAGTGGCAAAACAAATGATACATGCACGGTATTGACAGATGTTGCAACGGGAACTTTGTCGTGTACAGTGCAGGCAGTGATGAAGACAAGGATCTACATGGAAAAGAATGGAGCTAAGAGCTCTGCTGTCGAACTGCATGTCAACCTCGCAGGTAAGAGACATGTGCCCTCGTAAGTAAGCATGTATACTCCGGAGGCCCTCTTTCCAAGGGCATGTGAAGCTATGGAGTATCACGCCATCGGCAAAGTTGGGCAGCACTCGGTGTGGATGGTAGAGTGGTTGCGAAATGGATGAGGAGATGTAAAACCGCATTAACAATAAAATTACTTATTTCTCACACATGTTAGTTGAAGGCGTTTGCGTTTCTGTTCAATCTCTCATCAGGCTATAGCGAAACCACCACCTCCTCCACCACCCTCACCACTGCGTCAACCAGCACTCCAAAAGAGAAGAATGAGGTAACAACAAAGGAGGAGTGGAAAGAAGCAGCCTCGACCACCGCACAACGTAAGACGTGCTGTGCTTTGCCCAAACTGTCTCACTTCGTGGTTCTTGACTGCTAAGGTAGCAATTTAATTGCCACCTCTGGTGTTCTAGCTTTTAATTTAAAACAGGGAATGCGCCAGTCGATCCCACGTACGAACTACGAAAGCAGCTTTCTTCTAGAGCTATAATCATGTCTTGCACTACAAGGGCAGTCTCATCACATTAGATGAATATCTGCCGCCAAGAAGATGAGCCAATGCAAGGCCGGCAGAAATCCCATTAAACAATCAAGTTCCTGTATTTATCATTTTAGAACCAGCGTCTCCTGAGACCACACACTCAACTCTTTCAACCAGCACTCCAAAGGAGGAGAGAAAAGAAGCAGCCTCGACCACCACACAGCGTAAGATGTGCTGCAATTTGCCTAAACTTTCTCCTTTCGTGGCTCTTGGCTGGCGAAGTACAAATTTTGCTGCCAAATCTGGTGTCCCAGCTTTTAATTTAAAACAGGAAATGCTTCAGTCGATCCCACCTATGAGGACCTGAGTCAACTTTTAACTATGGAAGCAGTTTTCTTCTAGAGGCACAATCATGTCTTGCATTAGGAGAGCAGTTTCATCGCATTAGATGAATTGCTGCTACCAAGGAGATGAGCCAATGCAAAGCCAGCACAAACCTCATTGACCAAGCAGATTCCTGTATTTGTCATTTTAGAACCAGCGTCTCCTGAAGCCACTCAGTCAACGCTTTCAACCAGCACTCCAAAGGAGGAGAGCAAGGAAGCAGCCTCGACCACCACACAACGTAAGACATGTTGCAATTTGCTTAAACTTTCTCCTTTCGTGGCTCTTGACTGCTGAACCATCCATTTTACCGCCACACCTGGCGGCCCAGTTTCTAAGGTGACAGAAACAGTACGAATCAATCATCATTAGAACTACCATAGCAGTTGTTTCGACAAGCACAACCATGTTTAGCACCACAAGAGCAGGCTCATTTCATTGCAAGTATTTCTTCTGCAATAAAGATGAGCTAATGGAAAGGCAGTAGAGACCTCATTAACCAATCAGAGTCCTGTATTTTCTGGTTGCTTTAGCACCAGTGCCTCCTGAGACCAACCACGCAACCCTTTCAACAGCTATTAAAGTTGGTAAGTTTGTGGACTTCCTACAGTCACTTCACAAAATTCAGGAGTACATTGACTCCATAAAGTGCTGCTTAGTTAAATGAGGCGTTGTAAATCGCTTTCCTCAAATTTACTCGAAACGCTGTAACAACTCGAAGTCATTTGAATAACTTGGTATAAATGGCTAGGTTCTGTAGTGGTTTTGCTGATTTACTGAAGTTGTGCTGACCCTAACGGATAAACATCTGTTTCGAAAAGAACTTGTCGCTTCGCCACTCATCGAACTACCCGAACATGGGTACACAGCACTTCCTCCGGAAACGACAGTCGAGGGTAAGTTCGGCTTTCCATACGAAAGTAGTCAAAGAGAAATCGCATTGACTGAAGGAGACGGTTTTCTGCCTAAAGGACGTGTGAATATCAAGACCACGCTGCTTGCTGTCTTCGGAACCTTAGGAGCCTACCTCGTAGTCACCGCTGCTAAGCTGATGTTGCAAAGGTGGCGTCAGAGAAACGCTGCAAAGATGTTTGAGTGCGTTGCCAGTTACGATGCTACTTGTTCGTTCGACAGGTGTTTGACCTATCCACTTGCATTTCTTTACAGGAATCCTCCTCCCGCCGACCTACCACCGTTCTACTCGTAGGGAGGGTCTTCGGATGAAATCCTCAGCTCGTATTTATTAGCACAAGGGTTACCACAATTTTTGCACCCATAGAGAGAGACAAATCGTTCCAATCGTTGACTTTGTGACATCCAAAATGTGTCTCCTGTATCCCCTGTCATTTTCTCTTTCCTTCCCGGCTTGCTTGTGGTTCCGCAAACCACATTTGCCTGAACATTATTCCATCGAAGACTGTTTAGAACAGGTTGTGAGTCATTTCACCACGTTTGTGTTTGCACCCAGCTTCTTCGCTGAATTCGTGATGGGTAACATGGGTAAGCACATGTTGTTAAGGTAGAGGAGAGCTCCAAGACCATTTTGCGGAACAAAGTACAAGGTGCAGAGGCTGACACGTCATTGCAGTGCAACACAGGGTGGAACGGGCTATCAGGCAAGGCAGATCGCTGCATTCAAGTTGGTCGCAGCGAAATTCCAACTTTTTGACCACTTGTAGTTGAAGTTGCTTCAAAGTGTATGCGGCAATGACAATTCCCTTAGCCTATTAGTACAAGTTAAGATTTGACTTGGCCATCTTCTGCTACCCAGATGTGGAACTTGAATGGACCAAAAGTCTGCTCAAGTAGCATGAACTCACTTGGTTGTCGGGTCAGTTTCCTGTGAATACCGAGTCCGGTTGATTTCGAGATTGCACAGGTAATAAGGGAGCTAATGTGGCCTAGAGTTAACGTCAAACCCTTCAACACGATATCTACAAAATTCGCTTTGGTGACACTAGTGGGTGAGTCCACGCCAAAGTCAGCACTTTTTTGCATTCCCCCACAGACAAGCATCTTACACCGTTGGCACACTTGTCACTCTGTCTACGCCTTCTTGCTGTTATTGGGGATGAGGTTGAGCACCGTTATGGTAACACAAATGGAGTCTCTGCTGTATCTCCTTAAGTCACTTCCTTATCAATCCTCGGGTTCGAGAACCCAGGAATTTCAGGTTTGCTGGCCAAGCCAATGTAGGACTCAGGTAGGTAAGGGGTTGGAAACTTAAAGCAATCCTTCGTTCCGCGTGGAATTCTGTCACTACTGCCATCTTAGTACGTCTATCTCACCACTTAACTGAGACGTGTAAAACAGCATTGCAATAGACGGACTCTTCGATGTTGCTAAACCCATGAAGCTCAGCATGCTTCACCCTATCTTCGATGTGGAGGACTGGCATGTTCACAGGAGTAGCGTAGCAATAGCTAGGCTTGTTTGCTACAGATGTTCCATCTTGCCAGCTTTTACGTCAGTCTCTGTCTCACTGACCCATTTGGCTTCCTATAGTTGTACGAATCCTGTTTGAATTCTTCGGCACTAAGGCATAGATACCCGAAGGCTCAGGTCTGCCGCCTTGTGGTAGGGTGAACTTTGTGGCCTGTGGTTGACACCTGCTGTTGACCACTTTCATTTCGCACTGTCTATTCACTTGAGCAGGCTTTTCTGTAGCTTGTCAGTACTGATTTTGTACATTATTTCTTCAGGGTCATCCATACAAAAGCCTTGGAATACGATTGGCTCTGATGCATCTATGCACAAATTCGACACTGGTCGAGATTTTGCGGGTGCTATTTTAGGGTAACCACTTTCATCAAGCAGCGAGAACTGAAACTGACTTACTGTTGTTGTTGTTGTTGCTGCTCCGTGGTCACACTGTCCAGCCATTTGCAATCCCTCCAATGGTTGAGAGAACGTTGCAAATCGTGTGGCATCTGAATTTTTACAAGTGGAATATGATTGGTTAGTAATAGCTGTCACAATTCCAGAGAAACCTTACAGTACCAAGTTGTGCTATTCTTCTTTAACCCAAAAGGAAAAATGGAATTCCAATGTGTATATATGGGAAAAATAGCACTAATTATTCAATGATTCTTTTAAATTAGGACGCATGACATGGCTTCAGGCTGACGATGGAAATCGTGTGGTCCTCCTGTAAGCGTTGTCGCCGAGGGTCTTTCTCGCTGTCAATCTGGTTTAACTACAATGTCTATTTTAAAAGGACATCAGCTGCGAGGCAGAAATAACAATGATGATGCGAGTTTCTTAACGGGAATGAATGCTACTTATTGGTTTTAGTAGTTGCACACACGTGAGTTGTGGTGGGGACTATTAAATATCGGGTCCTATGTAAGAGCAACTCCAATGGTGTGAGGTGGCATTTCTAAAGGATCCCCAAGATTACCAGGAACTATCATAAATATTTGGATGTGTACGACTTTATTTTATTAAACTGGGCATTACAAAAACGAGCCAAGATTGTAAGGAGACGCTTATTCAATGGCCTCAACGATATTGTCGTGCTAAACATGGTTTTCCTGAAAATGTCTTCTTCTGTGTACAATTCTTTACGGAAGGCAATTTTCTAGCGGAATGGTGCACATGGGTTTCTTGCTTTTCTTTACGTTGGGTAGATGATTTGCCACGTTTTTGGTGAGGGCGGTGAAATTCCGCTCTAAGTATCAGACTTTTACCTTCGGAAATCATTTCATAGTTGAAGTGAAGGCCAGATGAAACTAAGAGGTAAACAACTGCGCCATAATTGTATTCGTTCCTATGATATAGGACGTTACCTGTACAAGGACCATTTCCTACACAAATTCTTCACGACAGGGCATGGTTTGCTTCGATAACCCTGCTAAATCCCAAGGCAGTGGACTTGCAAGATTAGTGTTATGTCCAAAATACGATATGCTAATCATGCGAGATATTTGCAATGTTACAGGGCACAGAGAGTGGGATTATTACTAGCAACAAGCATTCACTCATCTCTGCTGCTACTACTTCAGTCTGACAATCTAGGACAGAGATAGGTGGTTGCACAGATGGAGCAGTGTGTGTCAGTGAACCCCTTTATATACTAAGACGCGGACCCTTCGCCTATCAACTCCTGTTTGCAGAAGGCTTTATGCCAACCACGGTGGTACGATATCCGGTTGCTCAATGACAATGTCTCAGTGATGGGAGCGTTTCAAGAACAATCGCAAGTCTGACTGCGTCACCACGTTGTTCACGTAGTCAATCTGCCAAAATGTGACACACCGTCAGGCTCTTTACCGTTCGCAGGACATGAGTAGTGTTAGTAAATTGGTTTTGTGTAAACGGCTGGAANACGACACAATTGGCAGCGCAACCAAGAAGTTTGATCGAGTCGGTTGTTCGTCCTAATCGATCTGCGGCGATAAGTCTTTCCACACCGACACTGTTTCCAGGGGTTTGATATAAGCTGATTTCTGTTCTATGGAAGTCCGCTTCATTTTGTGCGTTTAAATTGGCCATTGCTTACACATTTAGCGATTGAAAAAGTAATTTCCTTTCGTCTTATGCTTAGCAGGCGAGATTGCCATTTGCGACAAGAACAGAGAGCCACGATCCGTAAAGACGGTTGATAGTGGAGAGGAGGATAATAAAAAGGCTTTCCTGGCTGAGATTTTTGATCAACAAAGCTTTTGCCTTTACTAATCCTCTATACTGTCTCGCTGGCTAATTGACTACGCGACATCAATTACATCTTCAAGTGGTTCTTGGCCATTCTTTGTCTTTCTCAATGATTCTAGACCCTATGACAACGGCGGTCGAGCAGAGACAAGGCAGCTTCTCGGCTATGGGAATCGCTCTAAAACGGTGGTGTGATTTCAGAGCCAAATGAAGGGTCATGGCAAATTTTAACTACAACAGAGTTGGCTGGAGGATCGTTGCACGGATTTGGAGGCTGCTGTAGCCAATCCCTTGATCTCATCCCTTTTATCGAGCTCCGAATGCCGTCAACGCGGAGTAATACGTATTTGCCCGTTGTCCTAGCAGCAATTGGCGTCATTCTGATTCCACACCTATCTGTACAAATCTGAATTCTGCACCCTTATTCGCCAGTGCTCCCATTCTCCTCCATTTGTTTCTGTCTGTGGCTATAGTGTTCGTTGGGAACCGACCCAAGTCCATTTGAAGTCCAATCACTTTCCTCTTCCAATTACCACAACATTACTGGCATTCCTACACGGACGTGACTCAGTTGTCTTCCTCCTATCTCTCTCCCAGCCAGTGTCTCCTATTTCACGACTTACAATTATAATGCGGTCCCAAATGCAAACTGGCGTAGAATTCCATGCTTTTGTTTGTCTATCCCTTTTTCATCAAAAGAATTCCTTCGGAGTGGATTGTGTGGGCTTCCAACCCATCTGGATGTGGTTGGAAATGATGGCGTTCCGGTTGCAACTATGGTTGTGGCTACATTCAGAGAGAGTGATTGTTGTGACTCCAACTTAATGGTCTCAAATGTTAAAATTTTAATCAGTGCACCCAAGTTAAGTGGAAACCGGGCCTTGTTTAAATGACATGGGGGAATTCTTGATTTCCGCATGGCAC
>LWMJ02000860.1:11077-27029 GCA_001693035.2 Taenia asiatica
ATGGGTAACCAACAGCAGGCATAGTCTCTAGCGGGTGAATTTTGAGATGAAGTTCGCACCACTGTGATACACAAAAACCTCCTAAATTAGGAAAGACCGAGGTACTAGAGATTGTACGCCAGTGGAAGGTCGGATCGGCGTATTGTAACTCCGGGGGACTTCTACAAGGCATGCGATCGTTCGCAAGTGGGAATCATTAACCATAGACCTGGCGATTCCGGCCTTTCACCTAAGTGTAGCATTTAGAGCATACTGTGCTGGCAGATTCTGCCGCTAGTCAAGCCTCTTCGCCTTAATATTCGAGTTTACTCAACTTTTGAACTGGGGATTGCTCTCGTGCTACTTGTTTCCTGCCATGCGGACAAGGCATGTGGTCATGGTCGCTTCCATCGTCACCCTCACCGAGCCCTAAGTTATCACCACCTCGATTTGATAATCACACTAGACACTTAAGTGATCACACACAGAGTAAGAGAAGTAGAAATTGAGTGAGATGAATACAAAGTATGTCTCGAAATCGGTTCCTCCAGGATTAAGCAATAAAACGTCGCACCGAATAGAAGTAATTGGCTAAATTTGTTGTAAGGGTAACCAAAATAGTTCGAGGGGCATTTTACAGTCTATGGATTCCCATGAATTAATTACGTTGCATTGCTAACCTTAAGAAAGTCATACCTCGCTGAATAGAATGTGGCCTCCACATTTTGGGAGCACAAGACACTAATTAGAAGGTTGGTAGCTTGGACCACCACGATTCTCCATTTATCAAGTTATCCATTTTTTCGCTCCCTTTTGAGTACATACACGAAGGGGTAGTAATGATGGATTTATTGGAACCGGTGGAGAGTGTAGAAGACCCAATTTCCACTGGCTTGCAAATACTTATGCAGGAGTGAGCTGATTGTGCTTCAGCTGCTTTTTTTTCTTTAAGCAAGTCTCGGCCTTCCATAACCCCACATCAACCTGATGTTAGTTGGCACAATCCAGATGGGCTCTGGTGCGTGCGTCTATGATTGTTCTCAACCCTGACCTCCAACCTTTCACAGCCCAATCGCTTTAGGCCAAAATGCCAGCGGTATAATTGACTTATCAGTCTGAGGTCAGCTCACAGGTGCAGTAGCTGGGAGGCCAGAGCGGAGGAGGGACAAACTAATGACTGTTGGCCCGACTTCCCAGACTCAGGACAACAAACTGGGGTTTCAGGGCTGGAATCGCACTGACGTAAACGAGCAGGATCTTCTGGTAATATTTGCTGCACACTCTATAAATTTGACATCACAACGGACTTCCACTCGGATGTGAACATTCCTACTGAGAGCACAGGTGTAGAGGGTAGGATTTACTTATGCAGTGCCCGTAAACTGCCAAACTATAGAAGATGCAGTGGCTGCTCCAATTAATAGCCATCACAAAACACTCTTTTGTGGTGCAATTGAAATGTTGGAAGTAAGAGAAAATTTGGTTTAGATATGCAAACGTAAAGCTTAAGACCTCACGACCCTAAGACCTCTTGCTAGCACATGGCACTCCCCAACCCCCTCACCTTTCGTGTTGACAATACTTCAAGCTATATGGCACATTTTCTACCGTAAGCGCGCTTAAAATCTTTGCCTAAGGTTTTCAATCTCAACTTCCATTTAGCTCTATGCTGTGTGGAGAATGTCAGGCCAAGACTAAACGCGGGCGATATGCGACTGACATGGAGGCTGAAATTAGAAAGGACGTGCAGTGCACCTACTGACCTCGTAGTAGAATTTAATGCGGCACTACGAGATGTTAAGCTAAGTGTCCACTTTTCGAAGGTCAAACAGCTTCCAATCTGAAGTCTTTCCACTGAGCTATAAACGTGAATCACTGTATCGTCCTTTGAATAAAAGAGCGAGCGTTCGATACTAGTAAAGCAGAGTTAGAAGTTCCTAATTTTTATGTCTCAAGAGGGTACTGGACATCTTACTTTATAGAATAGTTAGAAGAATTCCACCTTTTATGTCTTGCTTCGTAGGAATTGCAGTAAAAGAAGGCATCCTGCCCCAATCACACCCATGATTTACCCAGCTGTAAGACAATGTTTCGCAATTGATGCATATGAAAGCTCCTAGTATTTTCCACTCAATGGTAACAAGTGAAATCGGAAGATGAATGCAGCTAACACCACGAAATTTGTTTCCATTAGCAAACCTACCCCACTGCTGCGTAAATTTTAGTGACGCTGAGCGTCCGGTGTCATCCTGATGCATCGCTGCATTGAGTATGATGTTTTAGGTGCAACAGCATGCCATCAATGGATTTTACATTTTTATAAGCGACTAGTTTATGCAATTCATTGTGCTAGCATAAGGCGCATGTACGCAAGAGTTTCGGCGTACAGGTATTAGAACTACACGGGAAAATCTCAGCTCCTTTCAGGGCATGAAAACCGATCAGAAGGATGCAGATACCAACCCTCTCACACCGCTACCAGTTCCCTTGCATCCTCCCTTCAAGAAGGACACGTGCCATAAAGAGGAGACACTTGCTGTAGAGCCACACCAGTGCTAAGAAGCATTATGCGAAGATGACGCGAAGTACGCAACAATGCCTAATCCCAAGGAAACTACTCATCTGCGACCCATCCCAACTACGATTGCATGATGGATTAGCATTTAGTTCGGGCGTGGAGCTCGACCACTCACTATGTTTGAGAGCTTCACAGCACAGACATCAACTCTCTCTTAGAGCTGTTTCAGCAGGCTATAAAGAACCGTCGGGTTCTGCTTTCGACCCATGTTTGCCTGTTTTAAGATAGTGGTTCATCGTCTATTTATTATTCATCGTTGCCCAAAGATAGCGACAAAATTTGCCCATAAAGTGTTTTACGAGCCCACTTATTGTACTAAAGCCATTTTTTTTAATTTTAAGCTAATGTGGATTTCCTACACCAGTTTTATTCTTTAACAAAAAAAGAATTATATGGCATCAACGCTTATAGGACTACTTATAAACTTCAGTGCCGAAATTGTACCATTACTGTATCGAGTCAGAGGGTTTGAGGTGGAATCCTCCTCGGTCTGTGCTTGGGACAAAAACCTGTTTGGGGTCAACTTTCTACAGTTCGGATCCGCTGTCTTCATATCTCATGAAAACCGTTGCAAAATTAGGAGCTGACGGTGCAAAGGTATCATAGTCCGATGGGTGGAGAGAGTGTAAAGGACGAAAAAAGAGCAAGATACTTACAGGTTAATCAGTGTAGGGTCAAAACGAACAGCGTGTGAAGATTGAAATAGTGCAGGGTATACTGAAATGTAAAATTTTGTGAAAATTTAACTCTTAGCCCTACAGACAACGTTTTGGCGGTGTGAATTTACTAGATGCTTGGCATTCCTTTACCCTTATGCTTAACGCTTAGCTCTATCTATGAGATTCTACCAAATTTCTGTCCTTCTATACTGTAACCCACCAATAATTTCTTGGCAACTTTGCTCATGCGCTGCGATTAGCCCGTGTTTGCGGCTTTCATCCGTTTTTGCATCAGTTCTTTCCTAGACCATGCATCCGCACACCTCGAGTCGTTTATGCCTTTATGCCTACAGAAGACGTAAGCCTCTTGTCAACGCATCCAAGTCATCCCTTATGTCAATTAGTCTGCCATATTGTCTACCTACCTACCACTTCATCTTCTACCACCACTAAGCATCTCTGACTTTGTTCGCAGTGTCCACTAGTCCTTTATTATCACCCAAAACTAATGCGTCTCAAACGGGCAAAGGTTCTGAGAACTGGGGTTGGTCTTGTCAGTAAGCGTGGCATTCTGTGTGTTCTTGACTATAAACTTCACCAACAAACGAATTTGCAATATTATCCATGTCCTCATGAAAGTGCATTTTGGACGACCATTCATGCACAGAAGTGCGACTTCAGCGTGTTGCGAACACAGATGGCAGGATTGATGTGCAAGCGCCCATGCATTCGTTGATGGCGCGAGTGATTACCGCTATGTTTCCAGAGTATTCCTCTTTAGTCTTTGCTTGCATCTGGTCTGAGGTAAGTGCAAAATTGCCTGCTGGATTGAGGCAAGACAAGATTGATAACTACTAATTGTAGTTATTTGTGTGAGGTTCACTTGGTTCCACTTATCAGCAGACAAAGTTTAGCTGTTACGAAATGCGTGGAAAGAGTTGCGAGGTGCGATGATTAGGACCATCCCTGTTCCGAGTACGCCACTGTCTCGAGGGGACAGGTGGCACGCGTTCCATGATGACATTGATAATTTCTGCATTTAAGCCTAACTGGTGTTGCGCTAAGACCTATATTGTTCCCACGAATTGGTAGTTAAGGCTAAATAGCTTAAGCTCCCAATGCAAAATTCTTATACCTAGTCACTGTTATTAACGATCAATTACATCCGGTTGAACTGGTCACCAAGTCCAGCTGTTTTTTCGCAATTGCGTGGAAGTACCGCAGCACCTATGTCGGATGCTATCATTAGCCTTATTGTGCGTTTCCTTCCACATTCGAGATTTTGAACTAAACCTCCCAAGAAACGAAATAAAAGTGCGCGTTTGTCAATATGGTGCTTCATTCCTTCCTGTGTACAGGCAGCATTTGCTTGTCCTTAAATTATTTAGAATTCATCGAGAAGGAGATAAAGTACTATGTAAAGCGCAATTTGCGCTGCCACCAGCGCAAGCACTACTGGACGCGCTTTGACCGGTAGGGCGCTTTACTTCCAGCCGCAATCAAGTGGCAATACTGATTCCTAAATCTGGAGCGGAAAGCATGTTCCACAAGCTCTACAATGACCCGAAGAAGCGATTTTAAATTCTAAGAATACCAGGGCAGGAATGAATTTCATAGTTCTTACCAGTTGAAGGAACGATTGTCCCGTGAAGGACATCACATGTCTGCAAATATCATGAATCCAATTGCAGCCCATAATAAAGGGTACCCAAAACTCTTGGCAGCTTCGCTACTGGAAAATAGTAGTAGCACAGGTTTTGAAATAGCAATTCCACAAATGTTTGTAAATACGACTGCTCTGGTTTCGTTAACAAGCAGCAGATTATGGTATTGGCTTTTGATAAAGATTGGGTTATTCGAAGCATAGTTATAAGCATTGCGCTCGAAAATCTTAAATTTCGACACGAATACCCTGTAAATTTCGCAGGATTTTGCATGACATGCCTGTTGTCGAGGCCTCTTGCATGAAGCAGTTAGGCACCTGCCAGCGCCTTGAAGCAGCAAGGGTAGAATATCACATTATTCACTGGCATCAGCGGGCCCGAGAATCGCACAGCAGCAGCAACTCCTTGAGTGACGTTTAAGAGCATCATTTTGGGCGCTTGGACGAGGTCGGATGCGAGACCATGGATAGTGAGTTGACAATGTGCATTTGCCAGCTCTTCGTGTCAAGCATTCTAGGAGTCGGTGGTCATAACTATTAAGAAGGTGGTGGCGCAAAGAATCAGTTTTCGGAAGCGTGAAGTGCAGTGCGCTTTATACAATGGCTGGTGTCAAGCCCCTTTTGATGTACAAACTTGATTGGACTGGTTGTTAAAGTATTTAGGAATCGAGTGACAATTTTTGTGCTAGAATCTTTGAACGGTTTGAAAGATAACCTTGTTTTGGTTATTCATTGCTCTAGTTTTTCGATCAGGAGATGGGTCTGATTTGACCTACGAAACTTCAATAAAATGTAAACTAATCCTTCTTATGTAATTGCTATGCAGCGATAGTAGGATCTCGTATAACTTTGGCCTCAATATCCAATCAAAACGAAGCGCACATCTCTTTTGCGCAACAACGCGACCTCTGATTTATTCGGATGTTGGATTTGATGCGATCTCCGATTATTTTAGGGTTCAACTATCACTGGTCATGCATGTGATGTAAGTCGGAAACAAATTACTAAACATGTCGGGTATTCATTTAGTAAGTTTGTTACAGTCTCGGTTGTCATTCCTCTATCTGCTTATCTAACTTCACTACAGCTACTGTTTATTTTCTAAGAGCGTGACTTACATGAAGCATTGAGAAACGATCCACACCACTTACTTACGTGAAACTGTTCTCAAAGACAAATCCACCGCCAAAATGAGAGCCTTTAGGCATGCAAAAGGTGATAGGACGCACTCATGCCTCGCTCGCCTATAACAGCAGCCAGTTCTTTACCTGCACCTCCATTTGTGTGCTGCATATGGTGTTCAGCTCACATTTGCCTCGATTCTTGCGACTAATTTGGCATCTCTTAATCTTACAATTGAAATAACTTTCTCTTTTATTTGAAATAACTTTAAGCGAAAATAGTTCCGAAAAGTCATGACTGTCGGGAAGGCTGAATCAGCATAAAATTTATTAAAAGACATTCATCAGAAGCACCGTCATTTCTGCGACTTCTTGGATTTGTTTTCTGAGCATTGGCCGAGTCATGCGGATTTCGCAGACGATTTCCTCATGTTTAACTCCGGCTATCCTCTTCATACGGGAGCCAATGGAACCAGGAATAGCTATTTGAGTGGCAGGTGGCATGTGGGCACTCATCTTACCTCCTACACCACTACTGCTAGGACGCTGCACTTCGCCATCTTGGATTACAACGTACTTCAAAGGTTTGAAGTAATGAGGAACAGGCATTTCCAACTTGCATAGCTGTTAATGCAAAATGCGCCACAAAACAATTGGGGCAGCACAAAGGACAGGAAGGAAGTAGCAACAGCTTCAACGTAGCTAGCAGATTTAGCAGTGGCTGCAATGACAGTCATGATCCGTATAGCCAAGTTCTCCGACAGAGCACACACTATTGCTTTCGCTATAGGGCTGACAGAGGGAATTTAGTATGACACATTGATGAGACTGTCAAATGCGAGGTGGTGCTGACAGAAAGTGCAAAACCTGATAAAAGATGGGAGGAGTGCATTCACCTTAGATTCTGTGCTCATATAAATCCCTCGTGAATGGCGGCCAATTTACAAAATTTGGTGATAATTAGTGAAGTCGACTTTTCCCTGCGGTTCACTCTCACCTAAAGTTTAGGGATTGAGGTCCTCCCTAAAGAAATAACGGGGTACCTGAGGGTGATAAGGAGCGTACTAATGAGCATAATGGGGCACAGATGGGCAACGTTACTGTCAAGGCGGCATTGAAGCTGGTGAGGAAATGAAGGCCTTGCTAGTCAAAATGCATTACCTTTAATATTCTGTTTGCATTCCATTTAAACATCGCTATCGCATTGCCAATTGGGCACGCGTTTGCTCTGGCCTTTTTACAGCAGTCAGCCTCAGATTAGGATCGAGAGTGATGTGGTGAAGTGGTTTTAGAAAAAGTGTGATGGTAAATGTCACGGGTTGATTAAAATTCTTGAGCATCACGTCCTCTGCAAGTCAAAATATGGTAAGACGAGTGATTTAAGAGGTAGTATCATCTTACAGATGCACATCTTACCGATGTACAAAGCTGAAATGATTGTACAATGCATCATGCACTTGCTGCACTACATGAAGAGGTGATCCAAGAGCCATGCCAGAATCTCCTCTTCTAGGTGTTCGATACCCTTATAGTTATAAATTTAAAGCCTTAGGAATTTGACAAAGAGCCTTTTAATGTTCACTTCTGCTCTGTTAAATAAGATGCTTCCTCTGCAGCATTCGAAATCGATGTCAAGCCAATGAACCTAAAATGTTGGCAATTGGTACAAGATTGGCCTACAGTTACTTTCACCAGGGCGTTCTAGGTTATCTCCACCAGACAGTTGAGTGATATCTGGCAGGAAGCCCACCAATATGAGTGGGACGCTAGGATGGCGAAGTGGCGATCGTTCTGCCAAGGCTTAAGGGAAATGCAGTTGCGGTATTAGGGAATTATTTGTCAATGAGTAAGTCATGCGTGACTCATTACGGAAAAACTGTATTCTAGCTACCACGACCCTCACTTCTGTGTTAATACTAAACACTCCTTAGTTCACTTTTAACTTAGTCATTCACCTAAGTCACTATTTGAAACATTAGGCGATAATAAAAAAACATGATATATACGAGGTGACAATAGTGTGAATCTTGTTGATTAGAAGACACTGCTATGTAATATTTGGGAGCTAAATATGCACAGTGAACCTCCCGGGGACATGAGTGTTCTACGAATCCATGTTTTTAAGGTTCGGAAAGATAACGGACTGCATAAATATCTTCGGCTAGGTTTCCAAATGCATGCGTTTTACAAAGGCAAATAAGAACAGGGCCACTCCAAACGGTAAGGGAAATGATGCGGCGACTGTGAATTTGAGGAGCAAATATCCAAAATCCATTTGCTGCACGTCTCAGGGTGTGAATTTTCGCGTTCCCCATAATTTTAATTGCCCTACACTGCGGATCACCGTGTGTTCAAAGAGAAGGGAAAAATCATTTTGAATGAATGTTGATCCAAGCACTTGTAAATTAAAGCTTCTTCATCACTCTGCCATGCCATCAAAACACATGGCTTCGACCCCCCATCACGCTGGTCCCATATTATGCCCACAGAATATGTCTACACCATATCATTGCTCACGCCAAAGAACTTCAGTAGAATGAAATGCAATTCCATGCACGAATTGGGCAGCAACGCTTTATCAGCCACCAAAACTGAGCCAATGGCATGATTTTGATGAAACTACCTCTACATCAGCCAACAGTTGCTTCACATGAACGAAAGGGGAGCGCTTGAATGGTCCACGACTCTCCGACTATGAACAGCAGATCAGATGATCGCATGCGTGACAAAGTGGCACGCATCAGAAGTGACCGACTTCTTGCGTCACTGCTCGGCGCCCTCACACTGCTCTTTTTCTTGGAGACTCTACCTCGAATGTGTGTTTTGGTAAAATGCCACCGTTAATGTTAATAGAGATTAGTAACCACGTTGGATGGGAGACCATAGCCACTGGACTGCATTTTCACCAAACCCAGTAATTTGGTGGTGAGCCAAACTTGGTTTTGACATTCCATTTTCAAGTTTGGCTGTGCTCACACTGTATTTACTGGCACATGCCTCAAGAATTTCACACGCAACTCGCACCGAAACACTTGTGTGTAGCGCCATTTAATAAGATGTCTTGTGATACACGGTCTGAAAGTCGCGCAATTGATGAGCAATACAAAAGTGGCCAACAGTGGGAACCCTAGTCTTATTTTCCCTTTCCTTTGCGTCTGCTGAATGATTCTGGATTTGATGACTGTTCCAAGTTCGAACGACCTGCGTTTACCGAATCTCTTGCCATGATTGTGTGCAGCATATCACCAAGAAGTGTCGGCTTCAAGTTTATGCCAGCTTGACCCAATTTGCACTTAAATGACACATGCGCTCACGCTAAAATCACTGGACACCTCAGCCTGCATACACATTTGTCAAAATAGCGGCCATGATGAGCAGCACAGCCATGCAACAAACATCAATTATCCGAAAAGTTTAGGTCCCAGCCTCCATTGAGCACTTCTACTGCCGACAAAGAGGAGTTTGAAATCGTAGCAGCTGCAGTGAGATTTGCGCCCTTCATTATGACCAGCTGGCATGAAAAATAAGCGAATCTCATCATTCTTCTTTGCATTGTCAGGATAAATTGGGTTCGCATGTGCCGAGGAGTCAGTGCAGGGAATAGAAGTGCAATAAATTAAACAGAGCGGAATGACACGAGGCATGGCAGTGAGAAGTAAACCTGACAACGCCTCATGAGTTGAACTTCTTACCCGGAGTTTTCACGGTTCATCTGATTGATAGTCTCGTCGACATGAGGGATATTCAAGGGTTGAAAGCCAAACTGAGGCCTGTGTTAAACTGTATGTGAGAAGCAGCGCAGTGTTCTCGTCCAACCGCCTGCTTGTGTTGGGCGTACTGTCTGAAATGTGGTTAAGAAATCTATCTTTTTGTGCTTATGTAAATTATGCATGCGCCAGTGCCTCCTCCCGACTTACAGGGTGGTGTATTACTTGAGCTTCGTGTTTAGCTTCTATCCATTTACTGTCTCTTTCACATTAATTCCACCACGATGCATGTATGCATGCATTCATCCATTCATTCATTTATTCACAATTTAGAAATGACCCATTTCTATGCCACTATTTTGACACGAACCTTGCCACCAAATGCACAGTGCGTTTGCCCCCAGTCCTTTAGCCACCCAAAGATCTAAACAAGCCAACGCATTGTTCGAGAAAAGTGGCAAAAGAAAGCTTTCTAGCGAAAAGCTGAAGCCTAAATGGTAGATATCGAAGTTAATCGTTAAAATATAATGGGACTTTGCCATTTTTCCATGTCACTACTGATCTGTAACTTGTCTCTTTACCTCTAAGATAATCCGTGTCATATTGGACCATATAGTGCCTTGCACATCCAGTCAATTATATCGTGCCTCCAGACTGCTTACGTCTGGTTACCTCCATACCTTCCTCCAATAGGAACCTGTCCCCTTCCTACACAGACCCCTTGACTTGATGCGGTAGGCAACGACCGCTCGCAAAATCGTTACTCACTCCGGGTGGCGACGTGAGAAGGCGTTTCACAAAACTGCCTGTGCGCCTATGCACCGGCGCACGCGCACATACGAGAGCGGTCCCAAAAGCGTCACAGCGCATGCCTACCAAAGGCGACACTTGCCCGAATCAACCACATGGTAACGAGCATGGCAGTTTTACCAAGTTTAATAACTGACAGAGACATGCCAGCTCATTTCAGACCAAGCCAGTTCTATTTAAATGATCATATTAGTGACTTGATGTCAATGGCGTATGGGCACCTGTGTCAACAACCTAATCGGCTTGTCTCCTGCGCAATCGCTTTTTACTTCCTCATCCCCAACACCTCATGCGGTGTACACATCAATGTGGCCACAGTGCGTAACGTCGTGTCGCCTGAGCGCACAACAAATTGTGGCGCACTTTGGTGAGGTTGAAGCGGTGAATGGGCACCTACTTGACTGGGAGTAGAAATCAGACCGCCAGTCTCCTCTATTCTACACCCTGTGAGAAGTTGTGCCGTATTGTACCGCATCACACACCCACTTTTAATTTTTCTTCTCTTTCTTCTTTACCTCTATTGCCTTGCTGTCTGTGCGTCTCTCAGTCACGCAGTAATTGTTCAAACACGCACACGCCTCGACTTCATAATATTGTTGGGGTCTACTTCTGTGGTTGGCATGTTGTCTGTGACGACCTGCAGGTAAGGGGTAGGACAAATTGAAAATACGACTGTCAGAGCAGAGTGGCGCAGTGGAAGCGTGCTGGGCCCATAACCCAGAGGTCCGTGGATCGAAACCACGCTCTGCTAGTCGGTTATCTATTTAGTCGCATGGTCACATTTGTTTGTGTCTCGCAACGACGTTTCATTCACCTGGTTCAAAAAGCTGATACACTAATTGTTCAACTGTCGCCTACCTTCAGCATTCTAACCCCACTTCTGCTGACAGTATGCTAACATGCTGACACCCAACAGGCCGATCACTGACCACGTGGACAGGTAGGTGCCGCGGCCAATGGCGATATGTGAGGTGATGAAGAGTACTTCCTGACCGGGAGTAGGACACGCGTCATCTGGATGAGACTCAGGATGGCCAGTGATGTTATCGCCCAATGTCCAATTTCGGTCCCTGACTGTTTTAGGTGATTTCGAAATTTGGCCAACCCATTTTACATTGCATTTGGGGTGTCGCGTTTGAGATTCCTTTAGCAGACAAAAATTCAACTTTAAGCTGTGACTACGGCAGAAATGGTTCACATTTGGCTAAGTCAGTGGACCTATTTTGAGCCATGCTCATGCAAGCTAACAGGGTATGTTGCTTAATGACGCAAACTGTCGCTTTGCATCTTGGCGAAATTATAATATCGGCATCTCAATTGCCAATTTTTCTTCATGGCCATTGATGCAATCGCAGTTGCGTTCGTCAAATCTACAATTATAGGCTTCTTTACGCATTTCTCTTGATCGGGGTCCAACTATTGTTGTAAAATTTTAGCCACTAAATTCATTCTTTGTGATTTTTACTGCACGGAATCCCTTAATCGAAAAATACCTTTATAAGGATAAGAATGCACACGCCACTTATGCTGCATAACGTTTTGTCTGTTTAATCCAGATGACAAAGTCGACTCAATGCTCACACCAATGTAGATATTACTGCAAATGCTTTTTTGGGCACCACATCACCTAGAGCGTTGAGATCTTTGCTCCAAGGATGCCACAGTTACCTTTGATCAGTCTTATTTTTCTCAACTTGACCCATACCTTGCGAACTGTTTGTCGCTGCACTGCACTAGCGTTTAACCTCTCCGTAGAGTGCGATGTCTGGACTTAGACGATTAAGTAGAGGCGTGTCAAGAGAGCGGACTGAAGTACTGGCTACTCATGGAATTGGTGCAGTGATGACACAATGGACCAGTGCTGGCAAACCTGTAGATAAGCATCTTGCTGAGAGCTGACAAAACACGTTTGCTTATTTATTGCATTACATTGCCATCGAACGGGCATTGGTTGTGCGCATCTCGGCTTTTTCTGATGAATTAACATGTCGAAGAAGTGCCAAACTCTTTAAATCGTGCACAACCTGCGGACCAATTAAGGAGTGACTTGGTCTAACCGTACATTGGTTAATTTCGTCCTGAAAGCAAAGATGGGTAAATGCATTTGCTATCCTTTGTGTCGACAATAAGAGAATTTGTACACACTGTTTTGAGTGGACTGTGAGTTTCGTAGCGAGCCCAAGTGGATTAGGCTAGATCTTAGGACTTTTGCAAATAGGTTTTGCCGCGCTGATCAGTGGTAAAAGACAGAGACTAAACTCGTTTATTTTACCGCATGGTCGCTAAGATCCTGTACTTAACATGCTGGACGGGAGTTTCGATGAAATGATCGCGGTGAGGGAATGGGACGCCTGCACCTCTGCTTCAAGGTGAACACATGATAAGCACTGAATAGGAATGCAATGTGGACAACCTTAAGCACCTTATTCGCGCACCCATGCATTGTGATACCTATGTGGCAGGGTTCTTTGTGTTATGATATGAAACTGGGAAATCAACGTTTCCTGAAGTGTGCTGTTAATCGTCGAAACCACCACAAATGTTTATAATTTGTACAGTTATCTGTTTTACCCTGCGTGGATTAATTGAATAGCATTTCTTTTACCTAAGCGCCTAAATTGACCTGTCCTTCGATAAAAGTGGAATTTTCATTCGCTTGCTGAATAGTCCCGCAGCCTGTTCTACGGATGCGTGAAGCACTTTTTAATTTGTACTGTGACTACGGAAAATTTTTTGACGATCGGTAGTGGTGCAATTAATCCTTCGGCGAAAACCGCCAATTTTGCCATCCCTTGCCACTTCCTGTTGCTTCAGGCAGCACAAGAATTCACCAGATTGGCCTTTAGTTGTTTCTTCTAGCAGCTGATTCGGAATCCATTTTGACTGAACTTTGCCTTCGGGTTCGCCTAGATGAATGCACAACGTCGGACCACATGAGAACTCGCAAATAGCACTCCCTGGTTTTAGATCGTTTCGTCACACTGCTCAAGCAAGTTAGGATAAGTTTGCATTTGACTTAGGGCATTTCGTCTCCTCTTTCCTCCATTTGATCTTAAGGCATTCCTTCAAGATTGACAATGCAAAGAAGTTCTTGGTAAACAATTTTACGGCATGTCCTTTCAGAAATAGCCTCTTAATAAGCATGCTATCCACCTACGTATGCCATGTTGTAACCTTCTACTTTGTGCCTAAAATTCCCAAGTCTAGCTACGGAACATTAGGGTGGTGTTCAGCAACCTACCCTCAAGAGGATATACTGAAATCTATCACGCACCTGGGCAGAACGGAGCCAAACATGATGCCGGACGAAGCGGCTGCATGATGTGTGCGCATTGCATGATAACGCGCTCAAGCAGGTGCTCCAAAACCGCAGCCTAAGGTCACAGTATAATGCTTCATCGACTGTGCTATCTTTACTTGCATCAATGGTCACCACGCCTAGATCCGCTTCTCACTGGCGTGTTTATGCATATTTTCCTCCATCAAGTGAATAGTCAAAATTTTTGTCATTTAGTAGACAAGCGACGTGACTGAGACTTCCATTACAGACTGAAGGTGCATGGCACAGTGATAAGGAAGTGAATAATCGTAGCAGCCTAGGTGTACGTCCACCTTGGTATCTGTGAAACCAATCATAACAATCGGGTTCTGCATCCCTTCATAGTGCCTACGTATTGCGTCTGATGTTTGGCGAGTCAGTCTTACGCGCGCGTGTGTGAGTACGAGTAGTGCAGGTGGGGAGAAAGAGGTGTATTACAAAGCGGTATGGATGGCTTGATGCGGGGCGATATCTCTTTGATGGTCTAGTGGTTGAAAACCATGGGTTATGCCTAGATGGCGCATTACTAACTCCTGATCATAAAGCTCCATTTACCACCTCACACGTCGCGATTGGCCATTCGTCTGCCAGCCTCATGGCTAGTGGATGGATGGTAGACTAAATGTAAATGCTGTTGGCATCGGCACGATGGCGTACTGTCGGAGCCTGTCGTCTAGTCGGCACAACTGGAGACAGGAGGCCATTGAACATTAATTTTGCACATCGCGTACATTGTGACTGCGTGGTACGTACACATCGCATAGGCCATCGAAGACACGAATGGAAAACGTACTAATGGTCGCGCGCCTTAACAGTGACTCCAATTCTGGATCCTCAGATTCAAAGTCTGGTGCTCTACCGATGGAGCTATCCCGGCCATGACTACGAAAATTGCTTGGGCCAACAGTTATCACACTTAAACCCGCCTCCCTATAACGCGCTTATGTAGGCATCTCTCTTTTGTTATGTGCCTCCTACAGGAGGCCATTGAACATTAATGTTGCACATCGCGTACATTGTGACTGCGTGGTACGTACACATCGCATAAGCCATCGAAGACACGAATGGAAAACGTACTAATGGTCGCGCGCCTTAACAGTGACTCCAATTCTGGATCCTCAGATTCAAAGTCTGGTGCTCTACCGATGGAGCTATCCCAGCCATGACTACGAAAATTGTATGGGCCAACAGTTGTCACACTTAAACCCGCCTCCCTTTGACGCGCTTATGTAGGCATCTCTCTTTTGTTATGTGCCTCCTCGTTTCTCTCACCCACTTCTCTTTCCTTACGCAAATATGACTGCCGCTACAGACTGCAGAAACATAATATAACAGTGAAAAAGGTTTGGACGCAAGCCCGATTCAAGGCCATAGGGTCTATCATGGCCAGTGGATTACAATGCCTTTGTAGTGTCCGCATGCTTGTGTTTGGTGTTTAACTAGTAGGTGTGAATATGCGTGTGTGCGAATATGAGTGATGAAGTTGGGGGAGGAGGGAGGTCACAATGTGATATACCTAGAATAGCGCAGTGTAGTATCTTCCTGATAACCCAGCAGTTGTGAGGGCAATCATGTGTTTGATAAGGCAAGCAACGACAGCTCTCCTTCTCAGTCCTCGGTTTCGCATGTCCCGCTAGTCTTTAGATTGAAGGGAAAATATGTATTCCACTCAATACACACATAGTTGACAGCTGCTCGTTTGTGAGAATGAGCAACCCAGACACACGTAATTGCTGCAATCTATCCTTTTTACTTCTCATCACTATCTTTTTTGAGATTTTTGGGTCTAATGATCAGACGACCGTCAATCGGTACCGGAACGGAGCTAAATGTATTTATGAGGCTACTAAAAGGTATCGACAGGAGTGTTTTAGATCCGATATTCAGGCGAAACAAACACAGCCCAGCTTCATTCCGCTGCAATATTTTAAGACAAGCAACAGATTTTACGTCATAAGGTCCATTCTAAATCAGCTGCGGCGGATTAGAACGTCACCCCACACCCAAAGTTAGCTTAGTCTTGATCTAGAGACTGATCAGATACCGCTTGCAATTCGGGGTGCATTCGTGGAAAGTTTAAACTTTACAGAAATGCAGCTGAGATTTTATTGAGATC
>LWMJ02000861.1:2651-18606 GCA_001693035.2 Taenia asiatica
CCCAAAGGCAACGTCTTTCAATAAATTTTGAGCCTTTTCCTCTCTAACACCTGCTCACTGCCTTGACAAAATCAACTTCGGCAGCACCGTAACGAACTATCTCACATGTTGCACGGGTAGTTTGCAAAGTCGGAGACATCAGTACCAGGTATTCTGTTATAAATTATCCAAGTAGTGAACATGGCAGAGTGTTGTCAGATTAGTCCCGAACAAGAGGAAGGAATGGAAGGAATGGAGTGTGGCCGAACGGAAAAGGAAGTTAAGAACGTAGAGACGAGAGTTGCGGCGCAGGACGGTGGTGGTGGACGGACATCTGCGATGACATGTTGTTGGCACCTCGACCTCTCATCCGAGCGCTAGATGAAGAAAAGCAGAGCAAATAATGGTGAAGTGATGGAGGGACGGATGGATGGACGGGCGGACGAATGTGCTTTCCTCAACTTCAAGTAAGCTAGGTCACTAGCGCTTGATAAAAGCACGCGACAATATCGCTTATCTCCTCACCTTCCTCCTCCTCCTCCTCATCCACCGCTAACCGCTGGCTGTGGAAACAGGCACATCAACAACTTCAACGGTAACTAAGGTCTCCCTCGTTCCTTCTCCTTAGTGGAGACGCTGCCTTAGCCAGAAGAACAATCTTACCAACTTGGCTTGCAACGAGGTGGCGGATGTGGCAAGCGTCGCCTTCTCCATCAAAATCTGGTGGAGTCGCTAAATCGGTGCTGGTGACTCGGTTGAGGTCGGCGCCACGCACGTCCGCCGAGCAAGTTGGTGAGGAGTTGTCGCCACCTGTCACGCATCCTCGTTGCTTGGCCGTCCATGTGGGCACCGCTGATCGCTCGGCGCATCTTCGTCTTCTTCACCCCTTCTCCTCTTGCTCATCGTCCCATTCCCTCTTCTTCAAATGGTCCCTTGCCTCCCTCTGCCTACTCTTCTCCACGCTAACTTTCCTCGCGTCATTCACACCCCCTCCTCCATCCCTCCATTCGCACCCCTCCGGAAGTGTAGTTATTGCATAGTTAGTGCCTGCACTAGTGCCTTCTTTTATTTCCACCGGGCGCAATGGACGAGGTCTAGGCGATGCAAAGAATTTGAGCATCTGTTGGAATAGCATCAACTTCATATCAGACGCTCCTCTTGACTTCTTCTTTTCCTCCTCCTCCTGCTCCTCCTCATCCTCCTTCTCGCCCTTCTCCTCTGTCTCGTCGTCCTCTTCCTCTTCCATATGACCACCCCACTACACTGCCTTGTGGCAGACTGCCCTCAATCTTTGGCAACCTGCAAGTGAATAGCGTTAGTGGAGGTGTTTGTGGAGGCGAGCACCTACCTCTCTGCGACACCATGCCCACAATGTTGACCACTGTCCAGGCGACGAAGAAAGGATGCCAACGAAATCCGAAGAAGCGTGCATACAGGACGAGTAGAAGGTGGGCCAGCAAGAAGGGAGCAGTAAATGGCGACAAGCGAACAGCCGTGCTTATGACACTGAGATTGGAAAGTGACCTAAGCAACCGATTGCATCGATTGCCTCACCATTCAAAATGTCAGCTGTGCAATCATTGTCGCGTTGCACGTGCAAGGCGAAGCAAATGCTGTCGTTACAACCGTGGCGGGTGCTTCAGGTTTCAATCACTCACTTACTCACTCGCTCACTCACTCACATAATCGGTGCCTCCTTGTTGGTGGCGAAGATGCATCAGGAGGGATGATGGATGGAAAGGAGACGAAGTGGCTGTGATGTATGTGAGTGTACCTGTAGGGAGAAAATAAGAGTGACAGTGGTAGGTTTTAGAGAGCAACTGGTGAATTGATAATAAATGTGTATGCATGTCACCTATGTGGGACGGAGAGATGAAATGCGGCAATTGTGAGGTGAATCAACATCCTAACTTGAGTAGAGGAGAGCAGTAGGAGGAGTGGATAAAAGAGTGGAAATAACAAATAGTGAATGCATGAGGGTGGAAAGGACGGAGGGGAGGAAGGGAGAAATGGAGGGCCTGTCAATGAGCGCCACCAGTCTTGTTCCCTTGTTGAAGACAGCTGGGCGAGAGAATACAGCTACTGCTTTTGTTACGAGGGCTTGATGATTTATTGCAAAGGCCTTTCTAATTGATCTACGCAATTTGACTGCCACTATCAATTCCATTAGAAGGCGAACTAAGACGAAGTGGCACAAATTTGGGCACGCTCAATGCAGTTGCGCTTTCCAATCGCCTCTCACGAAGGCGTCCAGGTGCGTCACTCCCCGAGGTGACATTATGCTGCCTTGTAACAAGAGTCAAGTTAGCACCACATTGCCTCAGGACAAAAATCTCTCTGCGGTTAAAGATATTACTTTAAATACTTAAGCATTTTTCATAAGAGATCAGACTCCAACATGGCTAGAGATTTCGATTGCAATTTTACGACCTCTAGGGCATTTATGGGGAGTTTTGCAGGCTTTTTCCACCAATCTCACAACACGCAGTAGATGCTAGCTTTCATAGTGTAGCAGTTGTTTAGCACTGCCCACTTACACTCACTTGAGTCATTTTCGTGTTGTAGAACCAGTCCTACGTTCAAGAGACATTCACATTCAAGGTACTTAACATACAAAGAAAAGGAACATTAACTTCGCCTAGGATTCGGTCAGGGCCACATGTCCTCCACCAACAAGTCACAAAGATTTGGCGCGTTGCATTGCTACCTCATTGTTGCTCTGAGTGGAGTTGAGTTTGCAATCATCCTGACAAACAAATTACCCACTGTTGATGCTTACTCGTCAATTCTGCTGGCTCTCAACTGTTGGAGAATCATGGCAACCCAGGTTCATCATCGTGGGCTTCGTGGGAACTTGAAAGCAGCATTCAAGGCGACAAACAAGGGTATGAAGTCGTAGAGGTAATGTTGTGTAGGATGGAATCGCAGCTCTACAGAAGTTTCGTTTTGGAGGTCATTAATCTCTAGTTTGCATTGATATTATAAAGTGTATTTTATACAAGTTAAAAGTAGACGATTTCCGTGGGCTGGCATCCAGGCCGTGTCAATAGCCCTGCTTTTGCTGTGTTCTACCCTCGTACCATGCATTCTTTGTCCTTCAAGGCAGTCTTGTGGCACTACGTTGGTAGCAGCGGAAGGCGCATCCGACTGGGAGGGATTTATATGCACTAGCGTCATGCGTTACTGGGGTTAGGTTGTTGTTTTACCTCACAATTGTCGCATTTCTTCCCTCCGTCCCACATATGTGACATGCACACACATTTATTACCAATTCACCAGTTACCCTCCACAACACCATCGCATCCACTTCGTTTTATTTTTCTATCTAACATCCCTTCTAGTACATGTGTGCCACCACCAGGTAGACACCTATTGTTTGAGTGAGTGAGACTCGAAGTGCCCGCCTCGGCTACGGCGTTAGCATTTGCTACACCTCAATAAGTGCGTCACGTATAACTCCTCACCACGAATCGGCACCATCTCTCCGCCGACTAAGTGACAAGGCGATCTACATAGCAAGAGAAATGCATTTGAAACCTAAATAACACGTGGGCTGCCAAAGAAGCAGTGGAGTCCACCACAAGGCAGTTGAGAGGGATGCTCATGTGGAAGAGGAAGTGGCAATGGCAAGAGTGGTTGGACGGTGGGGCCGAGGGGCGGAGGTTAACTCGCTAGTCACATCTGATGTAATGTTGATGAGATCGCAACGGATGTTCGAAGTCATCGTTTGGTGTAGAAGCTCTGCGGAATAAGGGATGAAAGGAGCCGAAGCAGAAGCAGTTGTCTATGCCACCATCAATTCTATTAGAATGAGGAGGGGGAGAAGGCGAAGGAGAAGTGGCACAGTCGGCGTGTGGAAGGGCTTGAGGTACAGCTGCATGGCTCTGGGGCAGTCACCCAACTGAGCACCCAGGTAGGCCCTTACCAACACGTGGACCAAGTCCCTCAACTACAGCACCAATTCAACACTCTAGCCGACTTATAACTGGAAGGCCATAGTCAAGCACCAAAATGAGTTTGTTGGCAAGCCTGCAATTAAATCTCCCCTTCGGTCAGATTTTTAAGCTCAGCAGCAAAGTGTAGCTTTGCTGTCCGCTCTACACCACTAGACCGGTTCAAATCTATTCTTCAGGAGTGTGGTTATACAGAAAGGGGAAGCACTTCATGAGAAAACAGCAGTTACAAGGCCATGTGTTATATGCACTGTTACAGATTTGTTTTACTTTACTTAAAATAGATTCATTTTCACGTGAATTTTCAGGAATGTAATTGCAGAATACGTTTAACTCCTACACAAAATGCTTGACCTGATCGACGGTTCCGAATTCCAAACCAATGTCATTTAGCTATGACTATCGTGCATTTAAATGCTGAAGGAACACATTTGTGTGGTCACTACCACCATGCAGCATTTTTGCTGTTATGAATTATCCAATCCCATTCAAGACAGGTAGCTCTGGTCAAGCTACTCCTATGCTACTGATGCATTTAAGTAGGCTCAACACTCGCTTATTCGTTGAGGTCAGGGCGAATGCTCATCTCTACTAGGTCAACCTTCATTCAAGCCAATAATTAACACGTGCGTCCTCACAAGGACAAAGCGCACTAGCAGCCGATCTAAACACACTATCAAGCGCAAAAGTGTAGCTTGAATACCTCATGGAATGTCGCAGATATCTTCGAAATAAGGAAACAATATGGGAAACTCATCAATCAAATGTAATGCACTGCTATCCTCTAAATTGCCTGCAAAAAGACGGTTTTTCTTGGCACTGGACTACTATTGGATGTTGTGGTTTGTGGATGGAAAGATCAGCAGCGGCCTGCAGTATTATGTGACACTTCTCGATATTCAGTGCCTCCACTGAAGCCCAAATCGCACCTCTTGATGCCAGTTAGTGCTTGACTTTCGATTTATTGTAGTTCCTAACATATTCATGCGTCACGTCGCAACGTATCACCACTTCTACAGTCCCTAGCAGAAGTGGTGATAGTGGCGCCTGCCATAAGGGACTCGCGCGACCTCGATTTCTGCAGCGATCTTATTAACTATTCATGTGGCTACATTCGTAAAGCACCTGGAGAAGGTCGTCACGATTTTGTTCACGCTACTTATATAACTGCGACAACAATGTGACCACACAATGTTTACTCCGCTTCTCTGCTTGCCGAAAAGGATCCAGCCAGATGCTGAGCTTGATTCATTTAAGATCCACTTGGCATACCGCGTTTATGTTAACCCGTTGCTCGCCGTCAACAGGAAATGGCCTCACTGGGGCACTTGGGATAGTTCCAAGAGCCACAAGTACGATTGGCACAATTAGCAGAATGAACAACTGTTTATAGCAGGCAAGCACTTTGAAGTGGAGGGACCAGACGCACATGGAGTAAAAGGAACAACACATTCTATTTCTCTTTCATGTGCCGAAATGGCGCTAGCCGCAATGACGTTGACAAGTAATTGACCAATTACGGGGCATCCATGGAGGACACTTTGGCCGAAAATGCATACAATAAACATAAGCCAGTTCTGGTCATATAAGAGGTGGTCTCGACTACACTTGCGACTGAACAACCTGTAGAATGCGTGCTTACATTGTGCTTCTCGCTCTCACTGTTTTCGTAGTGGCGGTTTCGGCCGGGTGGGTGCCCATTTTGCGTGTCCACATAGCCTCATGCCATATCTTCTACATGTTCAAATTGAATGGTTTTTTGCCTTTAGGGAAAATGAAACGGAGGACGATGGAAAGAGTATGAAGAATGAACTGGCTTTTTTCAACAAATTATTCGACAAAGATCCAATTCAAAAGCAAATCGCTCGACTCGTAAATGAGTGGGATAAAACAGTGCCAGGAGGTAGGTTTAAGTGTTTCCTGTCAGAAGATAATTTCCTATTTTTTTCGTCTAGCCAGAAGCAAATTTCGGGCGGCACTGGCTGAGTACTGCAAAGTTCCTCAGAAAAAAACTGCCTAACTTGTCAACTTTCATGCGTTTTTCTCTTCACGAATAAATGCTTATTAATTAGAAAGCTGCCTTGTACCAAACCAAGGAGGGCCATGGACTGCAAGGGTAAATGAGTTAGGAATTGAGCACTTGAGGCGTTGCAAATTCCAATTAATAGCCGCATTTGTTCTGGAATAGTCATCTGAAGGTTCGCGAAACTAAGTGAAGCACGGCCTCTTGAGTCGTTTCAACAACCGCCAGTGACTTCACCAGTGGCTTCACCAGTGTGTAGACTAGTTTGTCACCTATGTCAGGTACGGTCAGAAGGCTAATGGACGTGGTGGAAGAGCCAACACGTGTAAGACAAGTAGTTCCCCTTCTCTTTTGTGTGGCATGCACAGCGCCCACCTCGGTTACTTCTCCACTGACGACTGTAATGCAGTTGAGGTCACCATGCTCCCTCCAAGTTGAAGGCACTTATGACATTCGGTACCATATCACCGATAAGTTTTAACTCTCCCACTTCCTACTTTTGAGGATAGGCGATCTTACTCGCTCAGTTTAGCCTCATGGTGGTCCATGCTCTGCACATTCGCTGTTCAGTGGAGCATCCACCTAGAAGGCCAACCAATCTCGCCTGCCTTTCCCAGTGCTCAAGATGTGAGTCGGTGCGATTTCGAGATCTTTATCACCATACTGCCCAGGTAGGTTTCATCATCCCCAAGGAGCACTACTTCTTGAGGTCTGATTGTGTACTACCAAAGGGTGCAAACAAGAGTGATGGCAAAACTGTGTAAGGGACCAGTAGCTCTAGCGCAACACAAGTGAAGCTAATAATGGGCTTCCAAAGCTACATGAACCCCAAATTGGTGAGCATGAGTGATGAGTGTGACGTGGTGGGACTTCCTTGAATAAAAACGAAGGCATAGCAAGAGGGCAGGGTAGGTTTTCATTAAAGAGTGAAGAAACGGACCTACTGGCATGGCTCTGAGGCCACCACGCCCAGCTAGGCTAGCTTAGCCACCTTAGTCCGTAACCGAATGCGGCGGTCAGAACAAACAAAGTATAACATAGCCCCACTCTTCTTTCGAGCATTGTCCTCAATGCTCCTTTTAGTAACCTCCCGCATCACCTACCACAACGTAATCAGTACTGGGGAGGCATTCACGAGCTGTCCATGCCAGTCATGGAAACTCGAGGGCAGCTGTGCAGATGCGTGTCCCCCTTGGCAATTCGAGTGCTGCCCTTGGTCAATCTCCTGCATCAGCCATCACCTACGAATCAAACATCCTAGTCGCCAAATTTTTATGCGCCCTCTAGACACTTCCAACTGATATGTAGTTTCTTCATGTGGTAAGAACACTGGCCTAAAGGCAACGCCTTTCAATAAATTTTGAGCCTTTTCTTCCCCAACACCTGCCCACTGCCTTGACAACATCAACTTCGGCAGCACTGTTACGAACTTTTTACATGTTTCATGGGTACTTTGCAAAGTTGGGGACATCAGTACCAGTTATTCTGTCATAAGTTACCCAAATAGTAAACATGACAGAGCGTTGTGAGATTAGTCCTGATAGGCTCCGCATACTTCAAAAGGACTCGTAGCTGCCCAATTATTTGTTTATTAATATTTGTTGATTGGAAACAGAGGTTTCGGCTTTTGGATGGAGGAGTGGTTCTTCAAAGAGGAGGTCAAAGTAAGACCCGAGCATCGGCGGTGGTGTGTGCCGCTAAGTAAACAATCAACCTGAGGAAAATTGAGGACAACAAAGTTTGTTATTTTGTTATCGGAGTCAGCATATTCGATTAAGAAGTACATGCTAGCATCGAATGGAGGCATCCTGCGGAAAATGGAGAGTGAATCCTTTGTGTTCAATCCTACTACATCGACGTGTCAAGATACTTGAAGTTGCACAGCGAAGGACCGACATAACCTGGTTTGTCACGTAAAAGCTTCACGTAAACAACAGGCAACGATTTCACTTTGATACGCTCACCATCAGCCCTATTGTGTGTGCCACGACCTTGAACCCTCCCTGACCACTTCCACTCTCTCTCCCTCCTTAAATAGCAACACTTGAAAGCACAAAAGGTGTCTGTTAATATTATACCTCTAGACTGAAGACTAGCTGCTAGTCTGTAGTACTGAATGGATAACTGCTGTGAGTAGGTACCCCTGAGTTATTTGATGCCGATAACCACTTGACTCCCTCTGCTGATTGGCTGGCACTCGTCCAATCGTCTGACGAGTTGTGGAACTCCGATCCCCTGCTCCGCTTCCAACTTAGACCAGCGCTCAAAATATAAGAAGCTGTGTAACGCTTTGATTGTTTGTTTGATTCTTCATTTTAGTCAAGTGAACACAAAGGCTACAACATTTTACCTCGCTTTAGCAGCATTGTCTCCAAGCCATGCCATTAGCCGCCCAGATCATTTGTGCGTCGTGATTGCATTTTAATTCTCAGCCTTCTGGCTCCTATGGACGTCAGAAAGATCTAGGCCGCCTACAATGTTTCACTAATATGCAAATCTGTAAAATCAACTATGCTAATCGTCTGTTCACCGATTAAGTGATCTTCTGATGCACACAAGGTATTTTTATACCTTTCTAAATAGATATTTCACCCATAGTGTCAAAATTTGTCGAGCGGTTGTACTTCACTTCTTGACAAGAAAGGAGAGCCAATATGTGCAAGTGTGAGAAGTGAATAACTGATTAATGAAGCGCAAGTGCAGGCAAGCTGTAGAGGCTGTGGAACGTAGTTTATTTGGTTACGCTGACGGGTTAACCGCTAAGTGGATAAGTGATCTTGATGGACCTCACTTTGAGATGTACAAACAAATTCATCCTCACAATCGAATAAATATCATGAATAACCACTTGGGGTCATGTTACCTGGATCGCACAAAACACCATGGTTTCTTTCTCATTAATGAAAATATAGCTTCACCTAGAGCCCACTTTTTGGAATAGTTCACCTGGAAGGGTCAACATAAAATAAATATGTAGCTTGGTGAAACAAACTTCGTTCACCGCCTCCCTAAATGCATGAAGATTATCTGAAGTCAAAACACAGCAATGTCAATTGTAGGGCATTAAAATGGATGCAATGCCTTAAGTAAAAGAAAGTTTGGGCTTTTGTAGTTTTGAATTCGCATCTCCTTTCCCATCTGCTTTATTGACCAATGCGATGGCCTGCATTGAGGTAGCATGGATGATTGTCGAAGGTGGCACAGAGAAGGAGAGCTGCCCATTGTGTGTGCTATGTCTGAGCATGTCATGGGGCTGAATCAATGGGGCGATTATTTGTGGTACGGTTTTATCATGGCTAAGATTGCAATCACCACCATATGTTGAAAACATTTACATCCACACTTTTCTCTTCCAAAATCTGTAGCAAAATATTATCTTGGACTCACTACAGCCTCATTAAGTTACCTCGAACTTAATTCCTACAGGAATGCGTTCCCTATATTTTAGTCACCATGACAGCCATTTCCATTACTTATAAATATTTCCACCTTCCTTGTACCTCTCCCCGTTTTATGCTTCCTTTTCCGTTCTGCAACACTCCATTCCTTCCATTTCTTCCTTCCCCAACTCCCTCTTCTTCCCTCCCCACCTCATCTTCGAGTAGCTGTTTGCCTTCCACCTCCTCTTTTCGCATTCACACAACATCCCTCCACCTCCTCTCTCCCATTCGCACTCATCTGTACTTTCGGCTATTGCATAGACAACTGCTTCTTCCACCCAGCTTCTACGTCTCACGATGATTTCGAGCATCCGTAGCAACCTCACCAACTTCATATCAGATGCAACTGGTCAGTTATGTTGCACCCCTCCGTCCATCCACCACTACCTTGGGGCACAATCCTCTGCTTCTTTGGCAGCCCACATGTTACTTAGGGTTAAAATACACTTCTCTCGCTAATTACTCGGCCTTGTCACCTGGTCAGTAAAATAGTGGTGCTGAATCGTGGCAAGAGTTATGGGCGGCGCACTTATTGGGGCGTAGTGGGCAGATTTATCCAAGTGGAAATTTGACCAGTCATTCTTCTCCTCACCATTGCCTAACCAACCCATATACTTCTCTATTGCTTCGGGTTTCATTAAGGGATCAGACGGGGTTGTAGAGGAGGCCTTATTGAATGAATGCCTAATGATTTGCGTGGCAGTCTATACACCCACTCTCTGGATGATTGGCGCATCGCTCCATCGCTCGCATGTGCCACTGCCACTTCTCCTTCCCTCTTCATAGTGCCTACGCGAGCTCTCTCATCGCAACCCTGCATGACAACATTCACATTTTACCACTCGTCACCCGTGTCACCAACAATCATTCACTGTGACGAACAACCGAATAAAAGAATCACTTCTCTCTCTGTGGATGCACAATGTGCCACAATGCAACATCATCTTTTCCTCCAGTCCATGCATGCCTACTGCAGCGCCCTTACGCAACCCCTCCTCGCCACGAACCCAGATGAAAGGAAGCAGTCATAGTAGCAGTAATGGGTCAGAATGCACATCTATCTCACACAATGGGGTTGAAATGGTACTGGTGACACATCAAAGGTCTAGGAAGCCACCGTCATAGTCGGCATATCGCGTCGCCCATCCCAACTACAATGGCAGGGCTCTAGGTGGTTTTGCACCCAAAACAAGGCGTAAAACAAACAGTCTGAAGGGTATCCAACGTCCCTCCTCCACGGTCTCCTCGGTCAACCTCCAGCGCCTACCATTACAATGTATGCGGCGTTGTAGGAGGTACCCTAAGGCATGCAACTAAGACGGTGTTCGATTCCTCCTTGCAGTTCTAATACATCCGCGCTTTGCTCCACCTTGGGAAGTGCACTGCCCATTGCTACGTTCGCCTCTAGTGATAACGATAGCTGCCTAGAAGCAGTTTTGTTCGGCAGACACTCTCGACGCAGATGGACACTCCGCACGCTTTTTCTTCTGAACCACTTTTAGGATGCCCCTTCAAGACATTCGGCAGCACAATACCACTCCTAAAATAGTGCTGTTTCGTCCATGAAATGCAGGATTGGCCTTGCATCCAAAGAAGTACCAAATCCTTCAACATTCGGTCAATATTCCGGGGCGTAAGTCTCGTCAGATGGGATGGTGGTCACCGAAGTTGGTACCAAACAAGTGAGAACTTGGCCTACACCTGTGCAGAGGAATCTTACTTCTCCTCCCACTCCTCATTCTCCTTCTCCTCCTCCATTCCACCCGCCCTGCTATTAAAAGGCGCGGTGTTACCGCACATCTTTACTATGACTCACCAGCAAAGCGTGGTAAGTGTACATTTGCGGTGAGAGTGCCTCTTAGTCCCCCGAGGAACAGCGTGCGTCCGCGACCAGATGGAAATTGTTCACACACCTCTGATCTGGAAAGCGCATTTCAACAACATCTCTGTTACACAATTATTGTACAATGCTGCTCCCAATTCATCAACGCCAACAGTCAGTGCGAATGCAAAACAAACAGACCTAACAGCATCTCTAGCTACTTAGTTAACACTTAGTTCCACAAATGTGGGCAGATAAAGAGGGTGCGGTGTAATCTGCTCCTATTTGTTGGAAAATAGTACGTAAATACCAAGCACGTACTAAGGTCACGAGTCCTCTCAGCGAAACTACGTCTCCACAATCGCATTCCACCGGCCTTACAAAGCCAATTACTTAAAAAGCATCCTGAACAGTTCCACCTCATCACTTGAAGCATTGCACATTGAAAACAGCACGGAAGCGCCTCTTGCGGTTGGGAACAGAACGTCTTAACAGTCAAATTGTGAAGCCTTTACGTCCACTACTTCAGCGATTAGGTGAAAACGCCTGCGTCCAACAACAACAACAAGGAGATAAGAAGTCACACCCGCCACTATGACATCCTACATGCCCCTACATCCAAACACATTGCACTACCTAGACGCAGACGCCCCCGCGGGCAGAGGGTTAAATCATCAATCTCGCATTTTCTGCCATTCCACCCTCACACACACACACACACACACATCCTCACTAACCAAATGTCACCTCATCACCGCCAGCGGTACTGAATGGGAGAAAAGCATCAAAGTAGAGAAGCCCATGTGGCGCGAACATCTAGCGCGCAGCAACACTAACGCCCTCAAACACTACCACTGGGAAAAGAAAAGAAAAGAATGCCTCGACAAACTAACACGTACGTTCCCCCCACCCACAGTCCACGTGGTAGTGCGATTACTCCCCACTACACACACCCTGTCTTCACCTCACCCAGACCACACTAAATCAGGCCTTCACGCCTTCAAAGATGAACCCCTCCACACTACCAGGTCATCTCATCGACACCCTACACAACACCTCCCGCACGCAATGATCACATCAACACGAAAAACAACCGTCCTCTCCAAGTCCATGAGTACTGCCATCGCCCCACCCTAAACCAGAAATCGCATCGCGTGCATTGCTGCGCAGAATAGACGAAACTCGTTTAGAGTAGACCAATCTTAACCGAGGAATGCGTGAAGTGATAGCGAAGGCAAGAGCCGCACTCATTGCTGCCACACAATGCCTCCATTCTTGGCAATTATAGGAGACGTAGATGAGGAAAAAGAAAACGAAGAAGACGAAGAAGAAGGAGAAGCACGAAAAGGAGGAAAAGGAACAGAATGGAGGTGAAGAAGAAGTCTTCTAACCGACCGCACTTACCTCTTCTATCTTTATTCTAGCAATGCAACCGCATGCAAAAATAAAGTGAACAATAATAATAATAAAAATAATGGGGCATAAAAATGTAACGAATACATAATGGCAGGAAAATAGCCAATAGGCACCAAGTACCCAGCACATGCAAAACACTTACCAGAAAATCAAGTCTTCACAATCCAAACCCACCGTCAAAATGACAAGCAAACCAACTGACGAATTGACAACACAACTCCCACTTCTCGCCTCAAGCATTACACAGTGTAACATGAACGCAAGTAAGCCTTGCGTTGTGAAGTCAAAACCTCCCACCAGTCACATTAGCGGGCCTTCGCCTTTACACTACCATGTAGGAGTTGAAAGCAACACAACCTATATTTTGACCAACTAACTACATCAACAGCAAAAAACAGACACTAACGCACTTTTGTCACACAAAATGTGAAAGGACCTATGCATCAATGCAAAAAGCATGTTTTCACCCAAAAAAGAGCCACATAAAATTCATTTCTGCACACCAAAGACACCAACAACTCACGCATCGCGAACCAACCTCTCCAGAAAAATATGCCAAGCCGTAGCAAAGGCGTGATTTGCACTCACTGCCGCCTCATAATGCCTCCGCTCCTTCTCACAAAACAGAACCACTTGACAGGAACTCAAGCTCCTCCTTCTCATTCTCGTTCTCCTCCGCTTTAAATGCTTAGTCCAGCCAACGCACGGACAAGTTAGCCATGCACTTGGTTCAGTTAATGCTCCGCTCTACTAAAACAAACACGCATTAATCAAAGTCCATCGTCGTCGTCAAAAGTTAAACCAATTAACAAGTTGCCAAAACAATCCTACTTTATCACCTAAAGTATCTCACAGCAACAAAGAAATGCGACTGCGCCCAGCGATTGGAAAATAAGACGTCCTAACCGTCACATTATGTATCATTTGCGTGTAGCCTAGCAATTAGGCGCATAAAGCAAGCCCATCGACAGTTAGAGCATTCACTGACAACCCATTAACTAATGCCAGTAGGATAGGAGAGCACCAAATGATAACGTGGGTAGGCGGCATATTTAAAATGCAAACCGTCTTAACAGTCACATCATGAAGTTTCTGCCTCCATCCTAAAATGCCAGCATAGGAAAGGAGCGAACCGACGCTTCAGGCACCCAATTGCAGATAGCAAACCAAAACCAATAACGAATTGTCCAATATTTTTTCGATATCGCAGATTTTGCAGCAAAAAACGTCCTTTTGTTCAACATCCACAGCCCTCAACGCACATTCCGCCTTCGGCCTTCGCCCACTAAAACTCGCATTTCACATCGGCGCTTGTCTGATAAAGCATTGAACGCTAATTTGTGCATTTTTTTGACCTGTCAAATGTTGCTGCTCATAAAGAACTTATTGTTATAAATGTAGCGATCTAGGCGAGAGTCGGGAATATAATGAGTTTTTCAGTAAACATAGGAGCAAACATTAGCAATAAATGTCTTGATGATGAAATCACCTACAAATAACATCACATTACTATACAAAACAATCATTCGCAACTCCAACGACATTGCAATATCGTGCACTATTATTTAGTAGTGTATGTTTGTCAATCGCCACAAAGGCGATTTACAAGGACTGTTGCAACCTACTTTCGCTTACGATTTAGTGTAGCCTCTAATGTTCTTGATAGATTTAAATGATATTTCCTCGCCATCTGTTTATTTTGATTAGCCGCGTCAATAATGCTGCAGCGTCGCGAGATATCCTTGAAGGTAAAAGAAGACATAGCACTGGGACAGAATGCATATGCTATTGAAACAGAGGGCTTGTAAGCTGCCGGCTAGTACATCATGGCCACCCAAGTGATCGCAACCGGCAGTCCCAACAAACAAAGTTTTACACAGCCCCTCTCTTCCTTCGTGCGTCATCCTCGATGCTCCCCTTGGTCAGCCTCTCGTGTCAGCCATCACAACGTAATCATTGCTGGGAGAAGCACCCACGAGCTAGTCCTGCCAGTCATTGAGATTCCGGTGCACGTGTTCTTGCAGCGCCATCAATTCCGCGTAGCACTCGGTGCAGCAAATGCGCATTTCTGAGTCCTCCTCTCGCATGGTAATGCAGACCAGTGGAAGATGGGGGTACGAATCCAAGTTTTGAATGGATGGAGAGACACACCACGCACACTGTGATTCCAGGCCAGTTGATGCCGTGGGCAGTAGGCGAGGGTTTCTTAGATCCCTGAGCAAATGCGGCAATGGAGCCTCATGGGAACGGGATGTACGCTACCCAAGTGTGCAAAGCGAAACCGATGCTTTTGAATGGCGTCCAAATTGTCACCTTCACCTCGCGAAATTTATGGTACTAGACGGTGGTTGATTAGCCTAGACGATAGGGAAAGCATTAGCACTGTGCTAGTTGTGAAGTCGCACTCGACCCCCTTCCAGATGAGCACAAAATGCTCAGGTCTGGTCAAGGCCTGGACTGTCCATTATTTGCTTCCTGTCTAGTTGTGGAAACGTACACACGCAAGCAGTATAACATCAGTAGCTGTAGTCTTCCGAAAAGTAGTGCCTATGGAGCGAGAGAGTTTAACCCTCCTTTATTCCCTTAGCCAACAATCCATTCATCCATTTACCCACCCAGTTGTCTACTCTCATCTTACCTGCTTTGCGTAAATGCGGAAGGGCAAACTTTGTGGATTTCCAGTTGTTGGCTTAAATACTCCTCCATTTACGCACTACATCATCCGCCCATTTGTAGTTTGTTTGCTTGCGTTGCCTTATTTCTCACCCACTTATCCCTCCTTCCATTTATTCCACTTCATCCCATCAGACATTACTGCACTCATCACTTCATCACATCCTGCCTGCATTTGTTCATTCCCTCATTCGTCCTTTTCACGCATTCATTTCTGCATTGCGATTGCATTCGGTTGCTTATTCCATGCGACAGGAATGGCTCAAGTGGATGCATGAGAAAACTGTCTTGAGAAGCGTGCAGGATGAGTGGGATGGGCGGATTGGTTGGTGGAACGACCCTGTCACACTCGCAAGATCAAGCAATACAATTTGACGTTTCGAGGAAGACTTCTGCTCTCGGGTGAGATCGGAAGAACTGCTTCATGTGCCCCTTTTCGTAGTTGATTTCCCTCCCAGCTGCAGCTGATGCATCTCCCCACACTTCACCGTGGGTGTGCATAATCACGAGGATCCATGCAAAATTCCACTGAATCAAGAAAAGAGACAGATGCGAATGACAAGCCTGATAGATAGAAAGGATGTTGGTCGACGGATGGATAAGATGGAGAATGTGTAGAGCTAGCTTTTCCTCTCTTCATCTAGACACA
>LWMJ02000862.1:0-25768 GCA_001693035.2 Taenia asiatica
TGCAGCGACTCCGGACTTTCTAAAAGACAGAGGAGGGCGTAATACACTTGCAGAACGTATGTATTTAACAACCCGAGAGGAATCGGGACTGCTGGCATGGCCCGGAGACCAGCCCACCCGAAACAAGCAGTATGGCCACCTATGCCACCGTAAGCGAAACCGGTAGTTAAACACACCAAGTTTTACATTGATTTAGCGTAAATAGTTGATGAAAGTAAAGCAAAGTAAAGTGTATTTTTCCTCGCCACAGTTTACAGTTTTTGACATGTAATGACCACCCCATGGGAAAATTTTCAGTTCTCCGCTAAAAAGGTAGAACGTTAAGCAGAAACCCAGGATTTTGGCAAAACGAAGCGACATATTAAAAAGATGAAAATAAGGTCCAAAAACTGCAAATATTTCAATGCTCTTCCAGCTTTTCTCTTGCCACCAGAAGCATTAGGAACGTAAAATTGTCCAGTCGAAATATTGGCTTCCATTCAAAAGTAGCCAGCGACTGGTTCTACAAATTTGACAACACCATTAACTACTTTAAATGGTAAGTTATTGAGTGGAAATCATTCCTTTACCTCTTCAGTCGGCAAAAATTCATAGGCGCTGGTCCCGTGAAATTTGCGTACTATAGTAAATAAGTTGAGAAATTAAAGTAAGTTGATTGAGTAATTCATCGTTCCACAGGAGTTAAACACAAAACTTACATAGCAATATCAATCTGTTGTTGAATGCGACAAGAGATGCAAATTTCAATCCACGGTTACGAATTGTACGAAGATATGTCCACTGAGCGTTCGTCTGTTTGCTCGATGTCAGTGGAAAGCATTCAGCACTAAACTTTTCGTCCCCTCCAGCAACAATCATGCATCCTTTGAAGTATGGCCACTCCAGGTCGATTGCGTGCCTTTAACATCGGGTTGAGCTTGATCCATCGCCATCCGCTCTCATTCCTCGGATCTTCCAGCAATACCTCAGCATATCTTGATCCCGTCGTTTGTCGATTACCTTTACAACTTCCACCAACAACTACGATTCCTATTTCTGGGATATTTAATGCCGATGCATTACATCGTGCAGACAGCATATCAGGAAGTTGGGTGAGCCTAAAAGATTAACTCATCCTCATCAAACATACTCGCCACTGACAATGTCCAATTTTTCGCAAGTAGAAACAGACTGTCCATTGTAGTAGCCACCAAAAATGAAGATCGATTCATTTCTCGACGCGACAGCATAATCCACCCGTCTCTTTGTTGTAAAAGACTTGTAGGAAATGGAACCATCTCGGTAATTTACAGACATCACACTGCTTTCTGAGTCATCACACATAACGAAGCACACTCTGCCTTGAAAGGAAGAGAATAAAGCTGTTAATTTAATTTACCGTCTAATGCAGTCGGTATTCCACCTGAAGGAACTTTAACATTGAACGATTCCTCCGGTTGCAACTGCGGCACAGACGCTAAACACCGGGACTTTGAAACACGATTATAGCCGTAGATCATCAGTACCTCCCTGGACGTTTACACAAATTTACCACATAGTAAAAGTACAAGTTGGTATGAAGGTTAAGATAAAAAAGTAGTTCTACAGAGTTCCATGGTAAAAATTGGCGGTCATAGTGATATTAGAAGTGATTCATGTACTTGCTTAATGGTGGGCAGTTGGAGACAGGACGGAACCTCTGTTTCGCCACCTTCCCGTCTGGCTGCATTCTACGGTCTTGTAAAGCATCGCCTGGAGGATCGTCAGAGAAATAATGGAAAAGATAACTCGCAGAATTAAGAACTACAGAGTGCTGAATAGTGTCATCAATGCAACTGATTTTTACCTATGAATCTCAAACAAATCTGCCCATCCAGCCCATATTAACTCTTTAAGCACGTATAAATGCACCTACCCACCCATCCATCTCTCAATCCCGCATCCCTTCTATCCTTCCATCGATTGATTACATCTGTTCTATTTTTAATCATACAGTCATCTTGCCAAAATTGCTCGCCCATGAGTCGCACGTCCTTTAAACCATCCAAACATTCACTGTGCTTACCTCCAATAAACAGTTCTGAGTACCCCCTCACAAACGTCCAGTATTCGGATTGATATTGTGGGGATAGCCTTGTCAACTCTATCCTCGAAATCATCTTCCCAAATATCTTTGCCTTTTCCTCAAGGTCACACTCACCGATGCCTGCATCCAGCCAGTTGCGAATCGCTCGGAACTTTGTTTCCTCACTCACACCTTTCAGTTGCTTGCTCTCCAGCATCATCTCGAAGTACTGTGCTGTTGTCTGCATCAACAACTCCCTTCGCAAGCACAGATCTTCAAAGTGTTCTATCATCAGTGGAATGCATAGTTCCATTAATTCACAGTTCAGCNACGTGGCATTGGCTATCAACCACACCTCTGCCACATTGCCTAGAGAGATCCTTTAGTCAGCCAAGTTTTAACACTGCAAAAAGTCTCTCCTACCTCGTTCTTAGAAAGTCCACACACCAGGAGACGATTCTCTTGGAGCCGAGATTATTTGCCAGTAGATACAATCGTGTAGCGTTCCCTGCAGAGACTGCAAGTTTACCTGTGTATGCATAGCTGACGACAGCCTCGACAGTACTAAAAGAGGTTGAACGGAGGAAGTGGTATGCGCGTACTCGATAGAAAACCGTTTCCATTGGATTGCCCTTTCATCTTGTTTGGAAGTTAATGTCCCCAGTAGGAGTGGAAACTTGGCCGCCAGAACCAGTCGATGTGCATCGACACTTTTTCCATCCTTTGTCTNTGCTTCCCCATCCAAACACATCACTGTCTCCATTTTTCACTAAGGAATTGGGTTGTACAATAGCAACAAAGTTCTTTTACGTTTAACACGAGGTGCGTGTGAATGAGTGAATGAACGTAAATGTGGCGTGTATTGAGGGACCTCAGATGACCTTGAAGGAACCGAGCGATTGGGTGCAATGCACAAGCGATGAGTGAACCCGCGTTAACTGATATTCAATTGTGTGCTCTGACTGAGCTTAAATGTGACACTTGAATTCGCCTTCCAACACTTTGACTTGCTTACGCGGGCACCGATGCCTACGCTTTTGTGTTTAAACAAGTTAGCATTGAGTTCTGATGGCCTTCAGAGCTTCAGCACTCGGGCAGTACATATTCTGTCCTCGCATCATACCCACCTTCGGCTTCGGCAGTGTCGCAAAGTGTAGTAGTAGCATCAAAAATGATAGCAAGCCTAAAAGATACCCATTTCCGATCGGCGAACCTTGACGTGATGTGAGAAGAGCATATGCTGTGAATGGAATGATCCTTGACAACCTGAACAGAAGGATTAGAAATAGCCTTTAGAAAGTGACCCTGGGGTGACACTACCCACAGTGGTGATCCATCCAAAATTGCTTGTTGCAGAGATGCTTGCATGAAGGTGTTTATTAGGTGGACTCGTGATACAGACTTAAATGCTATAAACTAATGATTAAAAGTACCCCTACGTGGAACCACATTTTTAAATCATAGTTGAATTAAACTTCGCTAATGAAAATTCTCCAACTTTCCTTCCCATTCACTTACCTCAAATGTTCCCATACGATTTTCTATGAAATGCATGTAAATGTTTGCTTACAAGTATCAAAAATCTTGCGACAAGTAAGCTAACACTTGACTAATTCAAAGAAATAAACGTACTGATTCGAAATTGGCCTCCAAGTACACCCAGCAGATTTGCATAACTCAGTCATCCTCTTCATTAGCAGTCAGTGCTTCATTTACTAGGAGTCGAAGGCAACAGAAATTCGTTTCTCTCATCAGATCGCTGATAAGTTCATGCTGACACCGTTGTGATTCGCTGTTGCTTTCAACCTGCCAGCACTTCTGAGACTTCCAATTCTACGATCATTGAGACCATTTTTGCGCAAACCCATGGACACACAGTTCATTCGAGGTGATCGGAGCTCCACAAGTTGGCCGGATGACAAATGACTGCCCTTACTGTTAATGTGTAGATTTCAAATAATGCCATCTAGCTGCCAGAAGTGTTGTGGCTGCTCACAAAGCGCGAGGATGACGTGTGCCGAATACCAGTGCATCCGGAGGCAGTAATCAAATTAGAGGTGTGCAACGTCTCCAAGTGACACTTTGTGTGCTGGTAACATTTATCAATGAAATAACTTCTGGTTTTTCTGCCTGTAATTCTTACCCACTGGCGCAAGCTTTATTAAGGCACTGTGTCACAGTTGTTTCAAATGAACAGATTCACTTCTACTTCGTGATTCGGAGCGAAAAGATAATGCTGGTATCCTCTTGACTGACAAACGACTTAATTACATTTAATTCAAGCAATCACCTTCCAATGAGTTGCAAAAGCGCAAGTTGACCAAAGTTTACTGTGTAAGATCATCACACCCAACTTTTGTCCAATCCTTGCGTGCCAGCGGATGTGTGGGGTGTGTTCAGTTATTGACACATTTCCAATGATGTCCAGAGGTTCTCGTGGTCTCATTTCATGCCTCTCTTTTGTGCAAATCCGAAGCTCATGGAAGAGGTTAAGCAAACACAAGCATTGACGCAGAGTCGTAGGTCCAAACAAGCTTTCTATAGCCCCACCAGGTAGGCATTTTTTTGATATTTATAAGAGTGGAAAGATGAACCATAATTACCATTTAAGGAATGCACAACCTTGCTTTGATCCTTCCTCACCAGCCATATGCGACAATATTTTGATTAGATTTCAGCTCTTTGCTTCGGTGCCGCTGGCACTTATGCAGCCCTTGAGCCATGTCAGTGACACCACGCAGCCCTTCTCTACGTCTCGAATGCACTTTCCATCCCGTTATTATGGCAGTGTTAAACCAACGAAATAGTAGAGCATGAGAAAATTAGTGACGATACCTTACAGAAGGCCTGGAATCTGCTTCTACAGTCGAGTACTACTCCTGTGATTTGTAGAATCGTTGTTAAGACTATAGCGGTCGGAGAGGCCCGTGTTGGTTTGGATGGATTCATGATTCCGTCTCTTATCATCTCTTCGACCGGAAGCTTTCCTTCCTTCTCCAACAAAGGCGATTACACGGATCTGCATGTCTCTCACGTCGGTCTAGCTTTCCCTATGCCCATCGTATGCTTCAGAACATTTATCTCCTAAATTGCCGTTTGCGACTCAAGAAGACACTTGGTTATGACCAATGACCGAACACGTCTCGAAGATAGATTTGGGACTGTTACTGATGGGTGGCCTCTTTTGAGTGGACTCAATCAACCAGCACAAAGTGCGACCTCACTGGGTCACTAGCCATTGGCCAAAACCCAACAACACCCAACACGGCTATTCGCACTAACAAAACCAAAACGCAATCTTTTGAGCAACCAACTTACTCAGAGCCACTTAACTGCGTCTATTAAATCACGAAATCATACAGGACCGCCTAAGCAATGAGTTCAACCACCAGCTTTGCTGCGCGTGGAGAAGTCAATGCCTGCTCCCATTTCTCCACAACAAATCGCGGATATTTCGCCTAGCTTTAAAAAAACTCACATTTGAACAGTGTTAACTGCATCTCCGATTAAAGAGCAGTAACGGATATACTTTCCTGCAATTTTCACAAGACAACGGTAACGGATATACTTTCCTGCAATTTTCACAAGACAAAGGTCACACAAGTGCAGGCATTGGAGTGCATTGGTTTCGCATCGAGGTGAGTCACACTAACAGGTCCATAGTTGATAGGTGACAGTCGCAACATTTTCAGTGGAATGAAATAGACAGTTTTCCACACTGTATTACCTGATGTTCAGCCTAATTTCACAAGGAAACGCATTTTCATAAATTTGCGCCCTATAGTCGATATGGTGAAAGGAGGGCAAATTCAATGCGTTCATGACTGGCCGTTTTTCTAGATAACCGAAACACTGGTAATGGAGAAATGATCGTCCTACCCACCCAGTAACAAAAAAAGGAATGTATTAACAGGCGTGGCCATACTAACTGTAACAGACAGAAAACTTTGCTTCCAACACTGTCTCTAACCAATACCGTCACGTGCAAATATGCTTTGGATGTCTGATATGTTCAAGTCACCACTGGATCTATGCTTCGAACATAAAAATTGAAACCAGGCTGATGTGCAAAGCATCCGTAAATAAAGCACATCCCAAATGTACAGGAGAGCAAATGGTTCAAGGAAGCCATTCATGGGAATGTCTACCACCACGCGTCTGTCTAATCGGTTTTTGGTACCAGTGAAGAGAACTTAGCACGCTCTGTGTAACGAATAGCAGAGGAGACTATGCAATCATTTATAATAGATATCATGCCCAATAAAGCATTGGTACTGTTAGAAATGATAGGCGGATATCGATTGCAGGATAAAGTGGATTCATGTGTACATAATGTATGGAGGGATGGGTAAATAGCTAGATGGACACAAAATAGGGACATGAATAGGGAATAGTCAACCAACAATCGCACTACGAAATGAGGAAGAGAATGTGCATTCGGGAATCCAAGTTAATGATGGAAACAAGTGCAAACATGGGTCCGACTATCCTGCTTACAAGCGAGATAATTGGTGAGCGCTCCTGCAAATCCATAAAATCTCATTTCATTATTATGGACCTACAGTCTTGGGTTAGAAATTAAAGCTTTAGACGTCTTGGAGGCAGACACACATACGCAGTGGATTCAATGGATTACACTCAGCGGATCCTTAAATTTTCACGCATATAGACCTGAGAACATTCTCAAAAAAGCGTGCGGTAACTATTCCGCACTCTAATGAACCTCATCAACAGTTGAGGCCGAGACCAGCTAGTATCATGCATGTGTGATGACCAGAAATCCCCTCCAAAACCTCCAATCACACAAACACTGCGCGCCATTCATTCAGGTTTGATGTGAGCGACTGATATGATTACCCTAGAAACAAAATTTTGCCTCCATGCTTGCAAAATCTTCATGCCAGCCGACCGGACGGTCGATTTGTCAATCCGTCAATCACTCAGTCTCGATACATAGGCTAATTATCCCCCTCCATGTGCGTGTGACCACAAAGCACCGAACCATCACCAACTATTTGGGTGCATCCCACTATTTGGGGTGCAGATAAGGAGTTATAAATAAGGTGGTTCCACGTCAAATGACCTAGCCCAACTATTCCCACCAATCACGACTATTCAGCCATACCTTTCTTGTAAACACTGGAAGAGGTGAATCGTTCAGTCTGTGCGCAACGCCTCCCACCTGCCTTGACACCAGTGACCACAACTTTTCCACACGATTCGAAAAGGAGCCCACTATTCTGAAAGGATGAAATAACGTGGAGGTACTACTGACTTGTTTCGAGTAGCACTTGCGTGAGCTGCTCACTACTACACGGTCGATGGAACTTGCCCACCTAGCGCCAAGATGCAGAAAGATGCCAGATTTCTTTCATTGTGTCCAAAACGGGCATGGAGTTATTGGCAAAGCAAGCTTTTCCTAACTCACCCCCGTCAAGGCTCGTGGGACCCGCAACGGTCCAGTTCGATCCTACATTACGGTCAACAGATCGCTTACCAATCACTTAAATATTTAACGGAGAGGCGCAAAAGTTGACTGCGACTTGACCATTGCCATTAATAAGAGATTCAGTATGTCAGAATAGTGCGAAATCGAAACGCATTTGCACCTCAGGGGCCATGAGCCCCATCAAACACGGAAATTGCAAACATCGACAGCTCTTTGCCCACGTGGTGCACTCAAACAAACGGCTTATGAAAAGCGATTTTGACCTCGTGTGAATTGCCATGTCTGTAAAAACCTATGGCCAGTAAAACGCCCAAAAATCGGAAAAAAGAATCTGCAAAACAAGTTGATATAACTAACATTTTTGTGAATGAGGGTCATTTATTGGTGGCATAAATGTGTTGCAACCTCCAAATCCGGAAAAACCATGCTAAATATTAGCAACAATGCTTTTGGGAAATTTCAATGATTCATGGGAAAGTTTCACGCAATGTAGGTGCACTAGTCAAGCAAATACTTGCGAAGAACTTTTGGAACGCGCATTTCGCAGTACTTCTTCGATGGACTAAACGTGATCCCGTCTTATTAGGTTATACAGGATTGACGAATCGTTCATTGAATAAAGTGGGTTATCTCAAGTAAATCACTTCAAGTCCGCACAAAGGAAGAAATAATGCACGGGCAGAACAAACATAGTAGGCAAACAGAAGGAAAAGAGATGATGATTGGCTCACGCAACATTACTTCACCCATCCCAATTTCAACTGATTTACCACAGTCCGCGTGCTTGATCACTCTACCGTCATCGAAAACTTGTCCACAAAGAAATAGATGCAGTTGTTTACCAAAAAAGCTCCAACCTCCACTTCACTACCTTAAATTCCGTCAATCATTGCTAACCGATAAGGGACCAACAATGTGGAATTGACATCGAACCCATTTGAAAAAAAAATCAGGACACCAAATGTGTTACTCTGGTAGGGAAGACAAACACTTACTGTAGGTCTTACTGGGCGACAGTCATCAAAACAGCAGCTGCATCCACAAATGAACAAAGGACCGAGAAAGAGATCGAGTATCTGACACCTGGAGACCCGCCGAGAAAACTCCCTTTTGATTGCTGGCCTCCACGCACTCATTCGTCGCCGTACGACTGGGGTTCGCTGCCTCATGCAAGGAGCGTCGGCTGAATCGCATGCCGTAAAAATGGCCGATGAAAGAGTGCAGACCCTTCCGACCCTTCAATCACTGCATCGTACGGGGGAGACGTTCTCCCCATACTTTGCAATTGAGAAACGGAGAGCGAAACCCTTTCAAGGAGACGAAGAAAGTGTCTTCATGCAGAAATCCCTCCAACCCCGTTTCAGCATTGACCAACTGCCATTGGAGGAATGAGATTCACCCATACCAAAAGTAAATCACTATATAAAAGGATTAGGTAACATGACAGGGCGGAAATACAGTAGGAACTTAAGCTTTGGCATTTCAGAGAATAAATTGTAATGCATGGTCTCTAACCCCAACGTTAGACGACTTTCATCATTGCCTGCTTATACACTCAATGAAAAGATGTATGGATTGCGTCAAAGCTTGTCTAAAGCCCCAGAAAAAGTCGAAATTCTGCACTCATTCATCGAAGCCAGCACACAATTGCTTGCTCTTATTTTCCATGAAAGTCAAAAAGGGTTATCTGAACTGAGGCAAAAGAAACATCACGAATCGTTTTCTTGTGTGCGAACCTTCACATTTAACCACTAGAATAAATACAAATTCACATATTCGAATTCATCGACGTGCCAGAGGCTAAAATGGGGCACAGGGAACTACACACAGCAACTTTTGTACTATTTGCCAATTTCTCCCTGCAGATTTATCCGTACTTAAAGCACCTAAGTTTAAGGTTTCTTCGTCTTACTATTGTGGCGTTCTAAAACAGGCATTGTAAAACCTCAAACACTACCTTTGAATCGCCTGGAATGGTACAAAAGTTTGTTGGATGCGAGCACGAATGAAAAGCGTAACCAAGAAAAATCTGAACAGTCGCCCCTTGTTTAATTTGAAAAGAACTTAGAGGCACCAGGATCAACAAACTCAACCATACCGCAAAAAGCGGATAAGCTAGAAATTGAATTGCTAATAGTGGCGTTTGACTAAGTTAGACAAAAGAAACCGAGTATCTAGCACAGGCAATACAGATAATATGAGGGCAGCGTACCTATAATTAAACATACAGAAAAACTATCGTGTCAATCTATGCTTCTGCACAGGCACAAATTTAAAAAATCACACGCACATCTGGTCCTTCTAACGCGAAGGCAGATAGAGAGCAGCATTGGCAGACACACCAATTTTTAAATTTTCATATATACCGCTGGGTACATGCAGAGGCTATTCGTTGTAAAAATGCAAAGTTTCGTCATAATTGTTGCTATTAAGCTTAGGAGTTTGCCGGTTGTTTTTTAAGAAATCGCACAAAGATAGAAGCCATTGACCTGTAGATGGGTCTATATGAGCAAAATATATTTTTATCTGTAGTTTTCTTTACGGGGCTTAAAAATTTGCACCAACCATAAGCTACTTAGCCTCAACCACCTGTAGCCACAATTACAGGCAAATAGCGTATTGTGGCAGAGTCCAGGAAACGAATGATGAGAATTAGTTGATTCGGCTTGCAGCAGCGCTATTAAAGTACATATACAGGATCAAATATGGCAATGATTGTGCTGTATTGCAACAAATCAATTATTGGCCACTTAAAAATCAAAATTCAATATTAGTCATGCAAAGCAACACTGTTATCTTTGGTGCAAATGCAAAGCTATTTGTTTCCATCGCATTTATCGTGTAAAAGAGCTAGTCACTTCGCTTCGAGCTGTTTGTTTTTCTTGTGGCGATGAACCCTGATTATTGGCCGGGTGATTTGTTGAAAATTTTAATACCTTTTGGGAGGTATTTATTTTTACGTATGCGTACACATTTATCTTATTCTGTGTGGACGCTCTAGCCAAGATATGCATGAAGCAAAAGATGAAGTTACTGTTGAAACTCGTTCACTTTTAAATGCAGCGCAAAATGGCGCCTATTTTTATGCTGCACAATGGTTCAGGCGATTGATTAGTGTCGTTCTTGCAGTGCTTGGAGCAACTTGTTATTTTAGTAGTAGTGGTTGTAGCGGGATTTTCCCGTTCCTCCTCTTCCTTCATTTCCACCTTGCTACAAGAAGGCCGAGTTCTTCTAGGCATCACTTTATTTAAGGAAAAAAGCAGGTAACACAGTCCGGATCTACTGGGGTTGAGTCTCCGGCTCTGGAGGGGAAGATGCGAGCTCGTCCGCAACCACGTGGATATTGCCTTCCCGCCTCTCACCTACAAAGCGCATATAAACACCACCATTATTACACAGTCCCCTCCTTTTTTGAGCACCGTCCTCGGTGCCGCTCTCGTACATTGGTTTTAGTTATGCCATCGGGCGGTTTTCCTTCCTCCACTATTCCGTAGACTTCGTCCTCATAGCCAACCGGCGGAGAGCCTTTGTAAGGCCGCATCTTATTGTGGTAAACCGTAATTGGTTGAGTACGAAATTCCGCGTTTCGGACGAGGTAGTTCGTGGGGGAAAGAACTTTCACTACACGGAAGGGATCTTTGCTCCAAGGGTGATAAAATTTACGATGGGCTCCAGGTGGAGGAATCGGCTTGTATATTTGGACGAGATCTCCTTCGTGGTAGGTGTTAGATCGGCTGTGCCTGTCGTAGTACCCCTTTTGTCTACTATAAGACGTTTTTAGATGCTGCCGAGCAAAATTTAACGTCTTACTTATCCCTTCTTTTAGACGCAGAACGTAATCCGGCACGTTGTCGGGTGCTGTTTCTTTGCTCGGGAGAAAGATGTCGGACGGAGCTCTCGGTTCGCGTCCTGTGAGCATTTTGAACGGGGAAACACCTGTTGACGCGTGGACTGTGGCTCTATACGCCAGAAGGGCGCGTCCTAGGCTCAGGTCCCAGTCTTCTGGCTTTGCCCCCCTTGGTAAACGCCTTCAGCAGTTCCACCAGAGAAAGCTACTTAGCCTCAACCACCTGTAGCCACAATTACAGGCAAATAGCGTATTGTGGCAGAGTCCAGGAAACGAATGATGAGAATTAGTTGATTCGGCTTGCAGCAGCGCTATTAAAGTACATATACAGGATCAAATATGGCAATGATTGTGCTGTATTGCAACAAATCAATTATTGGCCACTTAAAAATCAAAATTCAATATTAGTCATGCAAAGCAACGCTGTTATCTTTGGTGCAAATGCAAAGCTATTTGTTTCCATCGCATTTATCGTGTAAAAGAGCTAGTCACTTCGCTTCGAGCTGTTTGTTTTTCTTGTGGCGATGAACCCTGATTATTGGCCGGGTGATTTGTTGAAAATTTTAATACCTTTTGGGAGGTATTTATTTTTACGTATGCGTACACGTTTATCTTATTCTGTGTGGACGCTCTAGCCAAGATATGCATGAAGCAAAAGATGAAGTTACTGTTGAAACTCGTTCACCTTTAAATGCAGCGCAAAATGGCGCCTATTTTTATGCTGCACAATGGTTCAGGCGATTGATTAGTGTCGTTCTTGCAGTGCTTGGAGCAACTTGTTATTTTAGTAGTAGTGGGTGTAGCGGGATTTTCCCGTTCCTCCTCTTCCTTCATTTCCACCTTGCTACAAGAAGGCCGAGTTCTTCTAGGCATCACTTTATTTAAGGAAAAAGGCAGGTAACACAGTCCGGATCTACTGGGGTTGAGTCTCCGGCTCTGGAGGGGAAGATGCGAGCTCGTCCGCAACCACGTGGATATTGCCTTCCCGCCTCTCACCTACAAAGCGCATATAAACACCACCATTATTACACAGTCCCCTCCTTTTTTGAGCACCGTCCTCGGTGCCGCTCTCGTACATTGGTTTTAGTTATGCCATCGGGCGGTTTTCCTTCCTCCACTATTCCGTAGACTTCGTCCTCATAGCCAACCGGCGGAGAGCCTTTGTAAGGCCGCATCTTATTGTGGTAAACCGTAATTGGTTGAGTACGAAATTCCGCGTTTCGGACGAGGTAGTTCGTGGGGGAAAGAACTTTCACTACACGGAAGGGATCTTTGCTCCAAGGGTGATAAAATTTACGATGGGCTCCAGGTGGAGGAATCGGCTTGTATATTTGGACGAGATCTCCTTCGTGGTAGGTGTTAGATCGGCTGCGCTTGTCGTAATACCTCTTTTGTCTACTATAAGACGTTTGTAGGTGTCGCCGCGCCAAATTGAACGTCTTTCTTATTCCTTCTTTTAGACGCAGAACGTAATCCGGCACGTTGTCGGGTGCTGTTTCTTTGCTCGGGAGAAAGATGTCGGACGGAGCTCTCGGTTCGCGTCCTGTGAGCATTTTGAACGGGGAAACACCTGTTGACGCGTGGACTGTGGCTCTATACGCCAGAAGGGCGCGTCCTAGGCTCAGGTCCCAGTCTTCTGGCTTCGCCCCCCTTGGTAAACGCCTTCAGCAGTTCCACCAGAGTGCGATCCGTTCTTTCTACCTGCCCGTTGCCTTGTGGGTGCCCTGGTGCCGTGCGTGTCTTCGCCATTCCAAGGGTCTTGCATAGTTCCGTAAAGAGTCGACTTTCGAAATTAGGACCTTGATCGCCGTGAACTGATTCGGGCACACCGTGTTGACAGATCCAACGGTTGGAGAAGGTTGAAGCGACTGTTTTGGCGTCTTGAGCCTTCATGGCTTCGATTTCAGCTACTTTCGTGAAGTAATCAACCATAACTAGGATATACCGGTTTCCCCTTCTGGCAAGTGGCAGGGGACCCATAATGTCAATGCCCACCCTTTCGCCCGGGAATCCTGTGGGCATGGGTTGTAGGGGTGCCGTCGCTGTTGGGTGAGGTTTCTTGAAACTGCTACAAGTGATGCAGGTTCGGCAGAAGTCGAGTACGTCCGGGGTGAGAGAGGGTCACCAGTATCGTTTACTCGAGGCCTCCAGCATCTTCTCACCTACATGCCCCAATTGCTCGTGCAACTCTTGGAGGACCGTTTGTATCAGCGAACCAGGAACAACAAGACGTTTGGGGGACGTGGCGACTTCTTGATACCATAAAACTTCGTCTTCCAGGGTGAGTTTGGGCCACTGTCGCCATATCCGTTTGGCTGCTTTGCTAGACGAGTTCATCTCTTCTGCAGTAGGCTTGTGTGAGGACGCCAGGAACCTCTCGTATAGCAGCGCCGTGTCGGGATTGGTACTTTGTGTGTTTCTCCACTGGTGTCTAGTGGGTTCGCTCAAAAATAGCGTGCCCACTATACCGCTTTCCCTCTCTGCTGAGAGGGGTCTGCGAGGCAATGCATCCGCGTTGCCATGCTTAGTCCCTTTTCGGTACTGTACTATAAAATCGTATTGCTGCAGTTCTTCGTACCAGCGCGCCACGGAGCGGTCAATCTCCTTCATTGTTTTTAGCCAGGTAAGCGCTTGGTGGTCCGTTCTCACAATGAACTGTTTCGCTATCAGGTAGTGTTTAAAGTGCCAAACCATTGTAAAGATGGCGAACAGTTCGCGTTCCGTTGCACTTTTCTGTCTCACTTTTTTGTTGAGCCTGGTGCTGGCGTATGCGATGACGTGTTCCCTGCCTTCTTTATCCCGTTGCTTAAGGCAAGTGCGAAGCCAACTCCGCTGGCAACGATGAGCTACGTGCCTTTTTCGCCTGCATGATGAGGAATACAGAAAGAAGATTTGGCAGCACTCTCTCTACTACAAGATTCGCGTGTTGCCCAAGGAACTCTTCCTCCTCCTCAGCGAGGCTTCTCTCAAACTCAAAGCCACATAAGAGGTGGCGGCATTCCCTTTGCGCACCTCATGCCATTTCTAGCGACGAAGGCTAGACATTGAACATCTCGACCTGGCATGTCGAGATTTAACGCACCATCTTGTCAAGCTCACGATGGAGATTGGTTACAAATCCACCACAGGGGAATGCAGTATAGCCCATGAGTGAATGGTGAAGCTCAGTTGGTAGCACTCGGTTTCGGGCAGGAAATGATAACATCAGCGTTCTATATCATATTTTGGCTCTCCTATCACTAACAATGAGCATTTTCGCTGTCCTAAAGCCCTCTACCGACCTGAGTTTCTGTGTCTTGAGTGATTATACAATATTTCAGGGCGGCGTAGAACGAAGGCAACGAGAGATTTTGCCTCTAACGGAGAAGAGTAAAGACTAGGATTGTTGCACCATCAGATGGAAGGCATTTTCTTCTGGATTAGTGCCATCTGACTCTCCCTATCTAAGGTAATGAACGCCTTTGACAATACAGCTATTAGAAGACCCGTTAATTTAATCAGGGAGGCGCATGACGATTACCACTCCACCATACTTTCGCCTAAAATAGGCGTTAAAATATGTTGAACGTGCCCATTTCATTCAGACCTCGCCGCTCCTTCCACATTATCCAACTTGTCCAGTCCCTAGTAGAAGGTCATCTCCAATTTTGTGCCGCGTATAGGACACTTGTGAACGTCTTAGATGTCTTGGGTGGCTACTCCACCGAAAGGCTCTCAAGGGTGCTGCTTCTTTCAATCAGTATCGTTAGCACAACTTCCTCAGTTATGTCATATAAATTGGACGAATCTGACGGCTTTAGGGATATGCCCTCAGACTGTCAACGGATAGCCACATGAATGATCGTCCGCAAAAGATTTCTTAGCATTAGCAACTTTTATCGTGTAAGCCTACGATGCTGCAGTTAGCTATCATTTTCTACCAACGCCTCTTTGACTAATAGGGCGTCCATCACAGGCGAACAAAATTACCGCTCTGCCTATCTACAACCGAATCGAAAACCAGAACTTGTAAGGAGGCGAATCCACCTTACAATGGACCAAATTAGTACCTCCTAATAGCTCTTCACCTGAGATTGGATCCACACATTCACTCTCTAAGAACACCAAACACCTTAAGTAGGGATCTAATGAGGCTTGTGTTAACACGCTTTGAGATTATGAGAAGCTGGTCCTGCCTTTGCATCCTTCATCGCGTAGGGACCCAACCGAGTTCGGCTTACCACTTTTTTGAACTGAAAATTGTTACAAGTTGTTGCAAACTATGATCAGCTGTCTCCGTGTGTATGACAGAATTTGGATAGGCATCAAGTGTGCAATCCGAGTGCATAGTGAGTGTTTAGTGTGCAAAAATTTAGGTAAAGATGCACATATCTGCCCTGCGGACACGAGTGTGCGAAGAAGTAAGCTGATGAGCGAAAACACGGAGCACGGCATTTGCATGCAGGCTAACAGTCTGCATAATTGGAAGGGTAGGAGAGGAGAGGAGGTGGACTGTAGTGCAATTCCGATTGTCGCCGGCTCCCTTGAGAAGACGTCTCCAAGTCAGTCAAGCACCCTCAAAAGTGGAATTGCAACGACGCTTTGCGCGTAAACCTTATGACTTACATACTTGTGTCTGCGTGCCAACCGACGGTGCAACAATTCACGATGGCTTTACCGAATATCATTTAATGATCCATGAACAGCACGAGACGACATTGGCAGTTGCCGATTTAATAGCCCCTGTGTGTTTCATCCCGTGATGATCGTTAGTCCATCCATTAAAGGTTTTATTTATTGCATTCCACTGTCTAGGATGCCACTTCACTTTGTGGTGGCTATCACAAATAAGGAATTGACGATTCGTTTTCTTTTTCAGAAAGTGAAATAACAATGTGTTGCACATCCGAACCTCTCTTGGGCGATAATAGTCGGCATACGAATAATTCAAACCATTTGTAGTTCAGCATGTCTTGCCAGAAATTGCGGTGGAGGAGTGAAACCACTTGCGGATTAAATAAACTGAGAGATAATGTTAAACAACGTGTACCGTTATTAAAGAATTGCTCACAATGGTCAGCGGTCTTTTAGTGAAGCGCAAGTGGCTGATTGCCACCAAGACCATCTCCTAGAATGTAAAAGTCTGCAATGTAAAAGGAATTATGAGCTCAAGAAACGGGAGTATTGAGGAATGCTAGTCGAGACAAGCAAAGTAGACAGTAACTCGTATGCACTCACAAGAATAACGCACTTGTAGAAGCAGATCTAGCAGTAGTAGTGATAACAGGAGTTGAAGTAGACAGCGCTGTTGTAGTGATTGCAGGATTCTTGGTATTTTCATTCGCGGGGCGGGGTCACTTGACGCGGTAAGCACAGAATTCGAAAAGGGAAGAAAGCACTTGTGTTTGTGCTTCAAATTGAAGACGATGAATTGGGATTTTTATTTCGTTATGTAGAGCTCTGTTCATCTGCTCTAGTCGTACTAGCTTTCACGACGCATTCATTACCGGCGTTTAGTTACTGATCACTCTTTACCATTGGGTTGTCCCATTGTCCTCGGCTAAGGGCATCGCTTTGCACAAAGTAGAAACACCTCAAGCAGAAAAGCTTGGGATATCCTCTCACCACAACGTGCCACAAATGCTGGCACGTTGAAATGCAAACACAGTGAGGCAAAAAACGAGTCATCGGAAAGCAGGCGTGAGGTCAAAGGTACAAAAATGGCAACAAATGGGTGCGAAGGGAGTAGAACAGCAGGTCAAATGTGAAGTGATGCACGAGCACACTGTGTCGTGACAGAATGGTGTGATGTGATGTGATAAGGAACGCGAGAATGTGGTTAAGCTACTACTAAACATTTGTGGTTAAGCACATACCAAAGGGCGCTAATCATCCTTCCAAATCTACCGAGTAAACAAGTGCACTCATTTGCTCAAAGGTTCTACACGTATGCTGACTGGAGTATAGTATTGGAAAGTAAGTATCTTACCGGTTGACTGGGCGAATTCCACATGCATGATGGAAGGTGCCAACAAAATGAGGCAGAGATGGAGCTACATTCCAGGTTGAGGAAGAAGTTGCAATCACAACCCATGCATGGTTTGTTCATAAGAATATAGTACATTCATTTTAGCCTTTGAGATGGCCTCTTCTCGATCTGCGAAGCAAATGGTGCCATTATGCATGCTGTGGAAACAAAAACCTTGGGTCGTGCGACTGCTCATGGCTAGGACACAGGTGAGCTGACCTGTGATGGCAAAGAACTTGCGCTAACAAAACACGCAGTAGGTTAGATCACGCTTACCCAATGGTCTCCCTAAGACGTGGGGCAGCCTCAAGGTCAAGTAGTCGGAAGCGCGAAAATATGCTGGCTGAGTGACTCAACCGGACTTGGCCGCACACTCAGAGTGTCCCGCTATCCAGCATCGAGGAAAAAAGGGCACGCCACTACTTTCACCTCTAAGCCCACCTGCCATACATTCTTTTTCTATCGGCGAGCTGGTTGGCAGGTCAATCGCATCGAGATTAGCTTGTAATGCAAAAGGAAAGAAAAGGACAACCAAAGGTCTCTTTTAAAGGCTTCGTACTCTATTGCTTGCCTCGCGCACTGTTAGCAGAAGGGCGACAATAGTGACTTGCGCTCTTAAATATCTCTTGAATTCCAAGATAGTCACCATTGGTACATGGTTTGCACAGCCCTATTTCCTTTCCTACTTTTGATATAACCGAGATGAATCGTTCTTCATTTATTGCAAGCAATTTTCACGTTTTGTACTCAACGAAGATTGAAAGACAGATTTGTACATGGTTCTAAGTTCACCAACTGTACTTTGATTCTGGATCAGAGGTCATAACACTAACAAATAAACACTAGCAATTCAGCGTTAATTCCAGAGCTCCCTTTTGCTCAGCGATGGACCTCTTATTTACTCCTTTTGTGGACAATAATCTGCAAGTAGACGTTGCCGCCCACGCAAGTACTAAAACGATGTTGTTTCGAACCAGATTTTTGTCTACCTACCTTTCCAGATTGAATGATAGTTGACCACCAATAATCAAAGCATAACCACAACTAAGGTTTATGCTGACATGATTTACTGTAAAGCTGCCACATTCATCCAAAATACAGTAGTCATTCCATTGCAAACTTATAGCACTGCTGCATCTCAAATTTGAGCTTTACAACCTAAATTTGCCACGGGCCACTTGATGGCCCGTTAACTACATAATTACCATGGTGGTGATCACAGCTTCAATCGAATTTCATCATTTCCACTATCAATATTCGAGCAAAATTTTTCATGGGAACCAAGAATCCAGGTTAAAGTTTTTGTTTCCCACCTTTCAAATCCGCTTGCTTGTGCGGTTAATGATTTAATTTTTGCTTCTTTGTAGTAGTGGCAGTAATAGCAACTGATTTTTGTCCCCTCATTCTAAAAGCCCCGCTCGCACTGCAAGGGACACGCGTCACTCTGTAGTTAGTAGGCCGCACTAAGCAATAGCATAACTGGCGAATGAAAATAAATGAATAAAGAGGTATAAATTGTGCACATTTTTTCAAAATGGAGCTGTCTGCACCCAGGGAAAGCGCTCGTGTATTAACGGTTTGAAATGTCCCGCCTTTCACGGATACTTAAGGATTGCCGACCCCACAACATCTCACTGGAACTCACCATAACTTTCCTCCCTTAACCTTGTTCTTGAGCATGGGTGATAGATCTTCTAGTCAGAGCACATCATTTCAGTCCTTCCCTGGATGCAATGCATAAATAATGAAACACCACCAACTAAAAGAAGGGCTATTGGTTCAGAATTTGGTTCCAAAATGACATTTTTAGACACTATTTTGACCACCAAGAATGCATAGAGGAGCTTTGCATTGTGGTTGTCATGTGGTTAGTTAAGCGAAATTGGGGTGTTGATTAGCATTTTAGGGGAGACTTCGCCATCAAAAGTGTGGTTTACTTCATTATACTTTAAGCTGATGGATAAACTCTCTGAAGTAGCGGTGACCTTGGTGGGGTTGCTGCAACGCGATTAGGTATTAGCAAATTATTTCCAGTTTCCTCAATCTCAAATAATCCTTCTTTGTCGTCCGTAAGGAACCGCTTATGTGCCACATTTCTTCATTATTGCTGCAATCTTAAGTCCTTAAGAGAGATGAATAGCTAAAATAATGCAGCGTAAGATGAGTCTGCCGTAAGTTAACGCTAGTAAAATAAGCAAAACTGAAGTAAAGTTAGCAATTCAGTCATGCTGTCCTCGTACTTATTCTGGGTGATCATCAATTAAGCAGACATACTACCAGATGTGTTAATGCATTATAACCAACCAATTGAGACTACAACCCACTAACGCCCCATGGCTCTGCAATCCAACTTTGTTTTCGTCTACCCATGGAGGACAAATCACGTGATGCCTATTGTGGAGGGCAGGGCTTAACATCAGACCGCGATAGGCAACGAAACAGCGCAAAAATTCAAAATAATGGGCACATACTAAAAGAAAAATTTTCCTGTTCTTCGGAAACCGACAAAATTAGAAGTCACTGTCACGCCTTACATTCGATAATCTATCTTTACCTGACTGACATGTCATTAGAGCATTTGAACATAAATAATGAAACACCACCAACTAAAAGAAGGGCTATTGGTTCAGAATTTGGTTCCAAAATGACATTTTTAGACACTATTTTGACCACCAAGAATGCATAGTTGAGCTTTGCATTGTTGTTGTCATGTGGTTAGTTAAGCGAAATTGGGGTGTTGATTAGCATTTTAGGGGAGACTTCGCCATCAAAAGTGTGGTTTACTTCATTATACTTTAAGCTGATGGATAAACTCTCTGAAGTAGCTGTGACCTTGGTGGGGTTGCTGCAACGCGATTAGGTATTAGCAAATTATTTCCAGTTTCCTCAATCTCAAATAATCCTTCTTTGTCGTCCGTAAGGAACCGCTTATGTGCCACATTTCTTCATTATTGCTGCAATCTTAAGTCCTTAAGAGAGATGAATAGCTAAAATAATGCAGCGTAAGATGAGTCTGCCGTAAGTTAACGCTAGTAAAATAAGCAAAACTGAAGTAAAGTTAGCAATTCAGTCATGCTGTCCTCATACTTATTCTGGGTGATCATCAATTAAGCAGACATACTACCAGATGTGTTAATGCATTATAACCAACCAATTGAGACTACAACCCACTAACGCCCCATGGCTCTGCAATCCAACTTTGTTTTCGTCTACCCATGGAGGACAAATCACGTGATGCCTATTGTGGAGGGCAGGGCTTAACATCAGACCGCGATAGGCAACGAAACAGCGCAAAAATTCAAAATAGTGGGCACATACTAAAAGAAAAATTTTCCTGTTCTTTGGAAACCGACAAAATTAGAAGTCACTGTCAAGCCTTACATTCGATAAGCTATCTTTACCTGACTGACATGTCATTAGAGCATTTGACTAGTTTCAATTGTCAATGGGTTCCACAGTGTTACGAACCGTGAAGGAAGGTTTCCGATTCCCCTATTTCCTACAACCTAACCCTAGATTTAACCGCATTCTCATCACAAGAGCTCTAGTGCTCCAACTCAATCTACACTCTTGCCTTCTCTCCCTCCTAATTTGCAAGCATGTAAAATGGCGAAACAGGTCTCGTTGTTAACGCCATTTGCGAGTCACTGTCAATTGGCTCGATTTTGTTTTGCAGATATGCCCCGGTCAGTAGCAGTTAATATGGTACCTCCCTATATCAACAAGTGCCACAAGTGTTGTAGTGCTCCAAAGAATCAAACGTCATTTTCCCCATTATTCCTTAAAATAGCCAAAATTGTTTACATACACCCAAAAAACGGCGATGTTGTGTGGTAAATGCTCGTAAAAATGCTACTCAGCCATACACGTTGCCCAAGTCCTAATATCAGGCATACGCCATTCACTCACGCGTCAGTTGAAATCCAATCGCTTATTTCGGTATCACGTGCTTTTACAGTGGAAACCAATGTGCCTTCGGCTGCCCCAAAGTCGAAAAACGTGTTGCACTACGTTGCGTCACATACACCCACGTAGAACGCTTGGATGCTCTTGCACGAATTCACCGTCAGCACCACACTAGCTCCTCGGCGTTAATGGTGCTAACAGAGTGGATGGTTCTGCGATTGGTGCGAAATGTGCTTCTCTTCCCAGTGGCGGCTACAACTCTACTAGATTATCTAGTCATCATAATTAGGTTCAAAGTGAGGACTATAAAGCTGCTGGCAACAAGTATAACCGTGTCATTTGGACAGCCACCGCTGTTCTCATTAAGTAGCCCTTCCTTCACTTTCACATCTTACAAGACATTACTTTAACCGTCAATACTACCACTATCAGTTGAGTATCTCTTCCATCCGCACCTGAGAGAAGTAGTGGTCTGACATGAAAGCAATCTGTTCCAAGCGTGTACACTCTGTACCTTCACACAAAAGTAATTTTGTCAGAGCTTTTGTTGTAAGTTATGCACACTAAATAATTTCAGGAGTTTCAATTTTAGCCATCACCCTGCCTCCGGTGTTTGAGAATGACTTGATAGCAGTAATGTAGGTAAATGATTTGGTTAGGCATGTTGGCAACAGGTCCACAAAGATAAGGGAAATGAAATATTTACGGATGTTAATGGGGCGAAGTGAGGTATGATAGTACATTTGTTGTTGTGTCAACAACTGCAAGGGAGAATTTTACATTGTTTCTGCTGCGAAAAAGCCTTTTTGCTCGAAATTTGCTTGCGCCGATGAATTTACATAGCGAGAGCCTCTGGCTTCTTATTCTACATTAAATGCCAAACTCAAGCAAAGCAAAAAACCGAATTTAGTGCACAAATGTTTTAGCAGTGGCTGCTTGGAATCGCTAACACAAACTCCTATTCTTCAATGCGAGAGTATAGTTACTCGCGGACAACTGGAATATGTCTTTGAAAGGTCATTTTGGGTATGCATTCTTTCACATTTACTTCAAAAAGTGCACTGTGTGCACAAGAGGGAAGACAACGGTTCTTTTAACATATTAGCGGTTGCCGCCGCTTTGGTGGCTTAAGATGCCCAAAGGCACTCTTACCAGCGTAGAAGTAAACACAACTACTAATTGTGGAAGTTTGCTAATTCTCTTCACCACCGCTAACTTATACCTAAGAAAATCAGGTTATCGCAAGGGAAAAAACTCTTCATGGTGCAGTAACATTGCACTAATAAAACAAGGCCCACTTCTATTCAAAAACGCATAAGTTCTCTAAAGTCTCCGAGGTGGAGAGACCTGCCTGCCCTATCACCATGCAGACTTGGAAAGTTATGTATGCGCGTGCCTATAAAAATTCGGCGAAGTGAAGAACAAAGGACCACAACTTTTTCCTAAAAAAATTTAGTTGCATCAACATAGTAAAATCAAACGCATATTTCGGGCCAGTTACCATTCCACAGGTATTGCTCAAATACCTCCAGATGCGTCTACGTTAAGCCAATCCTTACTAACAGATGATGCAACTGAAAAATTACGTAAAAAGAGGTAAATTTTCTTCGGTTTCCAGTTCTGAAGAAATCCAAACATGTTTCTTAGGTCTTAGACCCTTCAGTACATTTAAAAATATCTGTAAAAGCTTATTCCCAATGCGCATTGAGCGCCCACACACCTGCGAGACAACCAACAGTTATTTAGCTGATATTGAAGGTCATCCTACCCTCCGCTTTGGCAGCATATTCATCACATTCACCAATCCCTCCACCGAATTTCGATTGGAGGTCCTTTAAATGCACGCAAGCTGGTCCGTTGATCACGAACTGGTGGTATGATGCGCGTCATTACGATCCTTGCTTTTGTTGCCTACTGCTCCACTACGTGATCATTTCCTCTTCCATACTTTATTGCTTTTCAACTGTCACCATTGCGATAACCCAACGTGTGCAGCAAATAGTGCATACAAAGCGTGCCCCTTACCCGGCTGGTGTGCTTTGAATCTCAACAAATTAGTGTACCTAAAAACGAATGCACGAAATGGAACACTAGGCTGCACTGCCGTCATAAATAAAGGGGACAGAAAGAAAGGGAAAATCAAGACTTAGCTGAAGGCTAGTTGAATTGATAGCCAGGCTTGTTTTAAAAGCGTAGCATGATAATAAAATAGAGTTCCCATTTCTATAGGCTCGAACTCCCCAAAGCTATGGGGATCGCGAGTTGTTTCAAAGAAGTCGGGACCGTCAGACCCCATGTATTACAAGTTTGACGGCGAATATGTGAGTTCAGCAATGTGGCTTAATGAGCATACACCAACTTGAGAGAATGTCTTTAGAATGAAGTGATTATTTTAACAAATTTGTTGGCGGCATGTAGACAATTTACTATAAGAGAAGAGAGACCAGGGATAGGTCGTGTTTGCCTGCACACAGATGATTTTGCAAGACTCTTTCCTTGTGCAATTCTTCATTTTAGAACGCGTACATTAATCACGGTTCACAAACGAGCAGGCTGTCAATTATTGGTGGCAAGTGCTTCATCGACGAGACGCGGGTTTGGGGAAGCCCTTGTAGGCAGGATGCGTGTACGTTCATTTATTCCCCAATCTACGACTGTTGTCTGTCAAAAACACCCTAAGGAATTCACGTTTAATTGGTTTATCTGCGCCACAGTGTTCATTGGTTCGCATCAAAATACGCAGCACTTGCCGTCGATTCTAATGGGATCTCTCGAACTGCGTGAAAGTGTTCAAATAGCGCAAGCTGCTATACCGTATGCAAATCGCTTCATTTATCTACCTTACCTCATAAAACATCACATCCTCAAGCACTCAGTTCGGAGAAGGAAGCTGTTTAGTTAAGTCACTTCCATCCTAGGACAGTGTATGAGAAATGAATTCTACGTTTGGTTCTAAGAGGAATCGCACTGAAGAGGGGGCATAAAACTGATACACGATTTCAACGCCTTAGATGATGCCACCATCACCTTGGCTGACGTGGCTGCGCAAGACAGCTTGGTAATCACTGAAAGAATGCCTCATCCAAGAATCTCCTCAACAACATTCTTTGTGCCACAGTGCAAATTCAGGCAACCCACTCCAGGTATCTTGAAACCATGCCATATCATTGCCTTTGCATAATGGGACAGGAAGATGCTGAATTAAGGGTGTTTGGGAAGTAGTTTAAGATTTAAGTAACATCGCTACTTAAGGTTACTTTAAACAGTAAATTTGGCCTTAAACAATGCATGCAAGGCTCTGCTTTGATGTTAAACATCATGTTTTTTCTTCACGCATTTATTAGCAAGTCTATTACACTTACAACTTCTGCACATATGACAAACTTATATTATTCTAATACGTAAGTTGATAAGACCTGAGATAAGCGTATTTTTATTTGCTCTACTGCTGCTCATGACAGATGAAGTTGACCTGAAGACGTCGTTTCCCCTCTCCCGATTTGTCAAAGACATGGAGGTGTTTACAGTTGATTTCGCTGTTCAAGGTGCGGAGAGTAAATCAAAGGTACGCCTAGTTTGCTTTCCAAGTTCAAGACTTCAGCTTTGACAAACTGCGTTAGAACTACCTCCCGTATTGCTATGACCTCTTCCAATGCAACACTGTGTATTCATGTGCATGTGTACATATTTAAAATAGGTGGTATTCGGCATCGACGGAACACCACGATGTACTTGGCATGGAACTCAACTTATTCACAAGGCCGGTAGTTTTTGTGGTGAGTCTGATTACTGCCTTTAGAGCTGATCATGATTGCTCCTCAAATCATTGTATGTGGCAAACCTCATGGACTATCTGAATTGTACTCCATCCCACTCTCGCCTCCAACTGATCCGCATTACCCTCTTTCTATGTGCACTGTTTCAGTCAACTTGATAAAGCATAGGGAAGCAGATCTGCGGATCTTTCGTGGAGTTTTTACAAAGATATCAAGGGCAACCCACGAAAGCTTCGCCTTTTCAGGCAATCGAACCGCTGTGGTTGTGTCAATCGACAATTCGCAAAGTGGTGCGTAAGACAAATTCGTCTCCCAAAGTGATCCTATCTATCCTGCTAAAAACATCTAGACTTAATGTACTTCTCAAAAGGTTGCATGAGACATTACAGATTGCAGAAGTGCATGCGAACACGTAAAATATTTTCAAAGCCGACGTTTCTGACAAAGCACTATGAAGTATTCCTGTCTTTAGGCATGTCACCGGAAGTGGCGGAATGCAATCGTAAGTCAATTACTTTGTCCATCTCTAAATCAGCTACTTTTCTGATTCGTTAATGCTTCAAACTTTAACGACATTAAGCAAACATCGTGCTCTTAAAAAATTTTGACTACTTTCCTAGGCTATTCACATTTCAATCATTCGACCACACTGTCATTGAGTGCAAACAGGAAATTACGTTTTATGGTTTCTTAATTAATGTGTTATGAGCAATTTTATGATGGTGGCTCATCCATTTTA
>LWMJ02000863.1:0-10940 GCA_001693035.2 Taenia asiatica
GCGAGACTGGTCAGGATCGAACGAAGGAAAACCAGAGTTTCTGCAATTTCTTCAATGAAGTTCCATTTTATGAAATTACTGACCATCAAAGAACTATTTGTAGTAGATGGTTAGGCATGGACAGAGATTTTAGCAAAGAAAAGGGGCAAAAAAACAAAGGAGCTGGCTCAAATGATCAGATTTTCATCAACAAACGCTGCAATATGCATTAACATGCAAGCAAAGCTAGATAAACTGCATCAAACGCCTTCCCATCACGACCGAGTGTGCGCGGTGTAGATGTTAAATAAGGTTAAAGTGACAAAGCAGTTTGATCCAAACTACTTCTTACGCTAACAATTTTATGAGCTCACCCATCCACACCAACAGGAAACTCCGTCTTGCACGAGCTGTTGGGCTTAATGCGTGTCTTTTGGTGAGGTCTCTGTTGTAACTAGACATAAAGACAACTTGATATGAAATGGAGTATTACGCAACACCAAAACCGAATTTGATGTTGGGGTTTTATTTGGGAGTGGATTCAGTTCTACTACACTTGAGGCTGTCAGAAATAAGAAGATGATGCAATTTTTGAAGACCCAGGTGATTAATGCAAGCCGACCTCACCTCATTTTGTAGTTTCAACAGCATGTTTATAGTGCTCAAATTTAAACCATGTTTGAAAACTAATTTGAATGGCTTACAGGTGACTTTAAACTCTCTCTACTAGGCACCATTCAAATATTTGAATCAACGGTGACACACATAAGTTTTTCGTAGCTAGTGATGATAAATTTATTTGTGTAGAATACAAACTCAAAAGAGACTTGCGTTAATTTAGCCGAACCCCCTGCACCTCGGATAGATGCTGACGTGGCATTTGAAGCTCAACATACTCAGCATGTATTCAGTTTTCCGTGCCATCCAACATGGTCATTAACAATTAAGGACGTAGAGTGAACAATTAGTGAAGTAAAAGCTGCCCAAATACGTATTTGGGTGCTGCTGAGAGGTTGGATAAGAGTCATCTGCACCAAGCAGTTCCGTGAACTTTCTTAATTTTCGACTCTTTTCGTTTGATTGTTTGACCATGTGATATGTGAACATAGACTAGGTTTTCTTTTTCTTGGATTGCTATAAATCGCCTCTATTGTTGCTACCACATATGCAGCACTGCTAACACGGATTACAAATGTGTGCTGAAATAGTGCGTTTACCTGCATACTCTTTCAACACTTGCGCCATTCACCTCTTTCTGGCTTCTAAAAGCACAATTCGGCTCGAAATGTCGTGCCGGAAACAATGAGTGCTTAAGCTATATTAGCAATGTCTCCTGTTTTGCTACGTCGTTTACAGTGATGGTTGCACTTTCTGAAACCAAACTGTTTTCCTATGTTGACGGCAAGACTCGTTCTTTTAATCGTTTCGTTTGTGCAAGGACTCTAACCATCTCTTAATAGGGTTTATTCAAGAGAAATGTCTTTTGGTGTCCGCTTTCATGAGGTCCCAGAAGTACTTTGAAAATGTATTTTACTGGTCGTGCTCAAATGTGCTCCATCTTTGATAAACAGATGCTGAAGAGATAAGATCTGTGAATGGAGAGGAAGAGTCATCGAAGGTCTACGTACGTTCACCCATATGGTAGGAACCACCCAGACTTTATTGCTAAGATAATAATCACCATGTTAATGCTTAGTTAATGCACCTTGCCATTTTTATTAACACCTATACCTTCTGCGTACTCACGTAAACCTTGGGGTGAAGTGGTATCATGTTTTGCCTTGCATTATGCATGGCAACCCAAAAAGCGGTGAAGTATGCAACGCGGATTCGGACCCCCAAGTAGCACTCAAGTAATCGCTAACCATCATGTTAAAGTGCGTATCTGCTCACTAATGAGTTTCAAGTGCTGATCGGTTCAAAAAAACAAAAACGCATTAGTGGTTATGCTTCCTTGGGTAATCCAACAATTATGGCAGTTCGTTTGCCTCTTTTGCTGACACAAGGAAATAAATCTTGCTTGTATTGTTTGTGAGAGCAAAATCAGCTACTTGGAGGGATGTGCTTGCATTTATCGCATAGCAAAAGTCTTGCTTCCTCAAAGTGGACTTACGCGAAGGAGTTGTCCAAAGAAAAGCTTGACTTGCTGCTGAGAATATCCAAAAATGCTCCACTTAGTTTAATTTACACAAGCATTGCATGAGGCGAGTGCAAATGGGTTTCGCTTTCACTGACAATTTTCCATTAGTGCTTCTGCCTTTGAAGCTCTCGGCTTTCTTTACCCACCTAAAAAATTTGATTGAATTTGACCACTATATCCATAATACATAAAAACTTAACCCTTTCTCTCAAGAACCGAGATGCTTTTCACTTTACTTAAACATAGCTCACTAAGCCATTCTCCCATGTTAAGGAGTTGTGATGACTTGCAACTGCATATGGAAGGTGTACTGTCATTTCATCCCAGCCCAAGTACTAGTACACTGAGGATTCCCCGCGCACAAATTGCCGAATATAGGTGCGAATCAGCTTAGCAGCACGGAATATTATGATAAACGCTGATCGCCGGTATCACTTTTAATGCATACGTGAAGTTGTAGCATGTGGAAACGTCAAGTAAGGATTGAAGTTAACGTGGAGGAGTGACTAGCTACTCGTGCGAAAGGCGACGAAAATAAGAATAGAGACGATTCTTAGACCTCTTTAATATGGCCGACCAATTGCATGGTACTGTGGTTACGGCTGCGAATGGACTACTCTAATGGCTCATTACCATCCACCGTGTTTATGCTTGCAATTCGTGGGCCAAATTTTGATGCCTACAGTAAGATCTTACCCAAGTGCAAGTGTTTTCTTGGCCATTTCAACCCGCGCAAGTGTGCTTTCCCTTATAATTGTGGTTGTGTATGCCAAATGGACTGTTAATGGGTGATTGACCTGCCTTTACTTTGTTTAGAACCAAGAGCCATCTGCAGCACCTCAAGTGCACTGAATGCTTGAGGGGTCACTGTACATTGAAGCATTTGCACACTGTCAGTGATATTGTAGCAAGCCTAGACGTGCTTACAACTTTACTCTGATGACCTGACCTACTTAATGCCTCAGGACACCTCTGAGCTTATTCAGTTCACCCCAGTACGCTTGCGTGACTGAAACATCTACACGGTGAAATCTTATTTATTTTAGCACATACCGCGATAATCCAAAGGGCTAGTTATTTCTGCTCACGCATATGTGACACCAGGTGATTTCCAAATAGGACGTGAAGTGTAGATTGGAATTTGCAATTGTGATGGACTTGGAGCAGTAGGTATAAAATAACGAGATGATTACTAAGACTAATCTGATGCAATTTGTAGTAGCTGTGTGCATGTCTAATTGGTTCGATGTGTAAACATATTACATCAAACCAATCGCTTGAAGGAGTCAGTCTTTCCGCACCTTTTTTATCCTGTAGAGCCTGCAGTCATACGGGGTTTAAACGGCAAGACAGTGGTTCACATTTTGGGTTTATGGAACACAAAGGACGGCTCATGGGACAATTAGTAACAGACGATTGCTATGGATTCAAGTGCTTAGTATAATGTTTAATTTATGCCAATTGAATAAATATTGTTCTAGCTATGTTGGCAGCATTATTTACAGGGATTTTGCACGATCTTTATGCAGTATTAGGTAATGCAAACTTTTGGGTCCTAGATACATACTAAAACTTTGCAAAGGTGTTGTGTATTTTTCGAAAGTTCTCCATTTTGCAAACCTGCAAGTGCTTTTAAAGTAATTGGGAATGTCAAAACGGTTTTGGATGTACCTCAGTCTACAGCAACATCAACTTCGTTCGTTATTTCCCAAAAGCCACATGTTTTAAAGCAAACCTAAAATATCTATGCTTATGGAACTTGTTCCAAATTGGATCCACCACAGGAGTTCCTTTTAACTAGTCGTTGACAGATGACAAATTGAACAAGTGAGGTCCGACTTGCAAGCGATTTTGTTAGGAAACAATGCGACGCATTTCCCTGAGAAGGGGATGTGAGGCCACAAACTCTATGCCCATTCAGTCTGCCATCACGCCGCAACGAAGCTCTTTGAAGACCAGACAAGGTTGAGACGGAGGACTTAAAATAATTTTGATTGATGTGTCATAGTGTTTTGGGTGGTAAATTTGTTATTGTCAGAATCTAACTGCAACTGCAAAGTGCGTGAAAGTATCACATGGATGCCACAAATGTGCATAATCCTAAATCACACACAAAGGCGAGGCATTAATTACCGAACGTCAAGGTGTGTGACCATGGACACAGTCAATTCGAGGGGAGTAATTTGCCTTATCCGATTTGATTGCAATGCACGACTCCATCACCCAACATCACCTTAAGTATTTCGCTGCCGCAGTTTCCCCAAATATAGAAAATCTCAAAACGAATACTTGAAATGAGGAAATTAAAAATAGCTAATGTATAACTTTGTTAGGGACTACTAATTTGCATAAAAAAGAATCTCACTCAAAATGATTCGTTTCAACCATCGATCCACTCTATCTTGCGCCTTACTTCTGTTGGTGTATTTTTATGGTCAACTCATTGACACACTAACTTGCATTGACTTTCCTATGGTTGCGAAAAAATGTTCGTTTTTATTTTATTTGGCACTCTGAACCCTGTTTGAAAGAAACTAACATCGTATGTGTGGCAAATGAAGCGTGAGAATGTCTCCAATCACATTGGCCAAATGAATGAGAGACTTGTTCTAATGAGCAATAAAAAGAAAGAGAGATCATGCTGGGAGTAATTGTGGTTCCGCTATGCGTGGCATACTGCAGATGTGCGCATTCACTTTTGCACTTGCATTTCCAGACTATCGGTCCTCCGTAGCTGCATTTTTGATACGGCAGTAGTAACGCAACATACCTTTTACTAAAGGTGAACAAAGTCCGAAGTTGTGGAGTTCTAGGCTTTTTGGAAAGCCGAATGGACCATTGGCGCCGTGGCTAATTGGTAAGTGTATTAAGGCGGTAAAATTAGTATGGCATGTATTATGCAGTAGAAGCAATTTCGGAGGAATACTAGTAGGCCTGACCGTAGTGAAGTTTGCATTGATTGCACGCAGTGCATTAGGACCTAAGCAGCTGTCAAGTTTTCACACCATGTAGGAATTATTTTATTGTATATTATGACAAGAGTCAACGCTATTGGAGCGCTTCGGTGTTCCTGTGAATTTGCTTCGTTATCATTCCAGTTACAAGTACCTCTAAAATGGAGGTATTGCTAACTCTGTTAGGTTCAGCTCAATAGCTTTATGCATTGATTGCACGCAGTGCATTAGGACCTAAGCAGCTGTCAAGTTTTCACACCATGTAGGAATTATTTTATTGTATATTATGACAAGAGTCAACGCTATTGGAGCGCTTCGGTGTTCCTGTGAATTTGCTTCGTTATCATTCCAGTTACAAGTACCTCTAAAATGGAGGTATTGCTAACTCTGTTAGGTTCAGCTCAATAGCTTTTGCTTCGACCATTAAATGTTTTTGGTTGCTATTTACTAGTCTTTCAATTAAGTGATTAGAATGAAATGGTTTCTGTTCCATGCAAGTGCTTTCATTCAAGGCAGCTAACCTGTGTTCACTTGCAACTGACCCGCTTGGAATGCACCCTACTAAGGTAAGGGCTGTGACAGAAAAGCGTCTTAAAACATAGACTTTTTAGAAATCGTCCATGCATTGGGAATACATTTATGCTTTGCTCAGCGGTACAGAGAATGTTCATGTTAGTTGGGGATGCCAGAGAGCAGATGGAGTTTGGTTGGTAAAGGGAAAGAATGCATGCAAGAAGGAATTTGGAGGAGTGGGTGGTTCCGTGGCTGATTTCGTTTGCCCACAGAGTTAGTTCCATCTCAAAGAGAACAGGATCAATCGGACATTATAGCATGAAAATTTCAAATATGGTGGAAATAGAACAATTATGTCCATTAATTCATGGTTAAAGTTTGAAAGGAGCAGTGTATGATAAAGAGATTTGGACAGACTATTGCTTGACGAGTGAAAGCGCTTGCGGAAATTCCCAAAAAAATAAATTGTTTTATGTAAATCAGTTTTCTCCACCGCTTAACACAATCATTGCAGAATGATCTGTTCTGCATAAACCAACAACTTATGGAAATCATTTAGTTTTTTGAAGCATACAAATAGCCGGCTAACACTGTTTGTTCAAACTGCCGGTTTCGTTCACCTGGTTAACCATATTGTACCAGCCTGTCGGCCGGTCTCCAGACCGCACCAGTAGCCCCCAAGCCCTCTGGTTCCAGAATATATATTCTGTCCTAATACTATGCCTACTATCACTGTAGCGTCCTGAGACTCCCTTTAAGGCAAAAGAAGACATAGTACTGGGGGTAGAATACATGTATTCTGGAAACAGAGAGCTTGGGGCTGTTGGCACGGCCCAAAGGCCGACCAACCAGCTCAGTAAAATATGGCCGCTCAAGTGACCGAAACCGGCAGTACAAACAAACAAAAGTTTTACTATCACCCTGAGGGAAGTCTCGGGACGCTACAAGCCATTTAAGTAGTTTATTAGTTGCGAGTCATTGACAGCGCCAATGTTTATTAAATGCCGGTGTGGTGGGGCAGGAAAAGCACTGCGTGACGCATTGCCAGTAGTCCCGCAACTTAGTTATTTAGCATTTAATTGTTAAAATGCGCAGGTTTCAAGAAACATAGGTACATACAGACTTGTAGTAGCAAAACTACATTTTTGTTGACACTTATCGTAAAAAGCTTAAAAATCAGATTGAGCACAAACTACACCAGCTTTATCAATTGCGACTGTCAATAACAAAGTATGCTGCTTTACAATAGAATCTGACTGAAATCAAGAAAACTAGTTGGATCCTCTATCATCAAGTTAGCTAGAATTCTTACATGACTAGTCTGCCAATGATTGGGCCAGACAGAAGTGCAGTGAGTTCATTTATTACAAAAAAAATTGTTAGGATTTATTTACAATCGTGCGGTGTAAGAATGTTTGTTGTTGTGTAGATGTACCAAATTCGTTTGAATGCATTGTTAAGCACAATATTAGCACGGATCGGTGTACGAGTGGCTTGCAATTTGCCTATGGTCTTTTGCTGCAAAACTATTTGTTATCCATCGGACTCGTCGTGTGGGAGACCCAGGCGACTCAAGAAAACAGATGTTTTCATTCGCGGTTCCGCTCCTCACATGATTTTATCATGCGTATCGAGTAAATGGACGCTAAGCTTTAAGGTAATCAGTTTGAATTGTTAATGAGCTTAGCTGGATGGGAACATAGTCGAGGTGCATGATAGGTTTGTGCACGAAGGCAAATTCACTATTCGTTTGGCTAAACCTGCCCAAGATGTCGTCTTTTGCAAGGTAACTTACTGCCCATTTCGAGTCACTATATGCTAGGTTAGACCAGATTTGGCTCGTCAGGTATGTAGCTTTCTGTGTGCGATCAAAAACCGACAAAATGTTGACACACAATCCTTGTCAAGTTTGTGTGGCGGATTCTCCAAGGTATATACCTGCATTAATTTAAAGTTTGTAGACGCCAGATGCTGACAAACTTGTTATTGAGAACCGGAGCGATTATCCATTGGGGAAACCGTTTCCACCTCATCTCGAGAGTCTGCATATAAGCAATGTGAATCTTCATAGATTTGACAGTCGCATATTACGATTGACAAATTTGTCTGTATTGAGTGTGGAGAAGAGCCGAATTTCGTCAGTTCCCAAGGCTGTGGAATGCTTACATCTAACTCGCCTTTGCCTGAAGTCAAATGCGTTGGAGACTTGGCCGACAGCAGCCAGCAGCCAGCAGCCTTCGTTACTTGGACTTGTCGGAAAACAGGATTGCTTGGCTGCCGGAAGACTTCTGGAATTTGGAGAATCTGGAGAGTCTACTTATGACGGGTAACTGGAGTGGTGTGATGTCTATCAATCTTCATGCTAGCGAGTGATGAAAATGTGTAGCCAGCCTCCTTTGTGGGCCATTTAGACAATCGCCTGGGTGAATTGCCAGCGGCCAACTTGCACAGAGTGAAGAAGCTTCGGAATCTTCAACTGAAGAATAATAGGCTGCGCTGCCTACCCTATGCCGTCTCGCAATTTTGGAGGCTGGGAACACTAAGTCTATCCGACAATCCCTGGATGGCGCCTTTTCCACCGATGGATAGGGACGGAGGTCCGAAAAGTCTTCTCCACTTCGCGTCTGCAGTGTTCCTGCAGAATTATGGACATCTGTAAGTTGTTGAAAGTGGTAATATCGTCTATGTGGGTTGCTATGTGGATGCGGCACAATCTTCATACCAAACAACCGAAACGCAGTCTGTAACGTGTGCAGTTGAATGGCGTTAGAGGCGACTGGCTCGTCGTCGTCAGAAGTAGCGTAGCTGAGTGTCATAGGGCAGGGTGGGATATGACACTAAAGTCGTTTTGATGTTGAAACTAACGCGTCGTTTGCATTGGTGGGTGGGCTCGTGAAATGGTGGAGGTTGCAGCATACGATGGTTCGGGCACGATTTCTTGGGTCAATTACTAACTTTAAGCTATATTTTAAGGGATGCAGTAGTAGTGGCTTGTTGCTGAAATGGTAACTTTATAAGTGCCATTAAGTGGAATATTTCTGATCATGTTCACGTATAGCTAAGTCAGTTTTATGCACCATGGGGTGTTGCTGTGTCGTTGGTTGAAAGAGATCATTGGGAGATTACGCCCTCCGTGATTTCAAGGTGAGTCGAGAGATCTGTTGCAGAGACTGGCTGTTGCAGCGTGCCTGTTTTGGAGAAGGAATGGATCACCACTTCAGCAGTCAGGATGATTCATTGGTTGTGTGCGGATGGGTTAGATGCAAAACTGGAGGCCTGGGCAAAATTGAAGACCAACTCAGAAGTCAAGTATCATGAGAAGACCAAAAAAGTGTCCAAGACCAATGTAGAGGACAAATGACGACATTCTAGGACACATGCCTTTGCTTCTGACCGACTTTAAGGGCAAGTGATGTCGGTTTGGAGCCATGGAATAGATTTGGGTGAACTTAAAGGTAATGCCATTATTCTGGAGAAGTCGGTGTGGATATAAGTCGGGCTCTAGACATTGATTCGGGTCGATTTGTGGTCGAACGACGTCTCTTCTAACCTCAAATGCCCATCTAGACCAATACTTGAAGTAGGTTAGCATGAAACAGCCACACTTCGAGTCACTCGGGCAACTATCACTGGAGCTGTTCGCGAGCTCCACATGCAACTGACACGCTGATGCGTAATGGAAATGTAGTGAAACACGAAGTGTTGGGGACCCCACTTCGGTCGTAGCAACAACAGCATTCATTCCCTCTTACCTGCTTGATTTGCACGTGCCATCTGACAGCAGTCACTGGCAGCTGATTTTCAAATGATGAAGCAATCGATTGTCACTTGCTCACGCTGACAACGATGAAGACGGTGACGAGTTGCGCCTCCTTCCTTGCTGCCGCTTTTCCCTTCGCCAATTTATCGTTTGCATTCGTTGACCTACTTTCTGGATTTCAATTTCACCTTTGCTGTTTCGTTTGGACGTTGGTGGATGTCGTGTTTGTGTCGATGAAAGGTGAACGCTGCCATTTTCACGTCCCAGCATCAATGTCATTTAGGCTGTCAAAATAGAACGCGCCACAACTCAGTTCAGACAGATGATTACGTGGAGGAAGAGGGTTCAACAGAAAGACCCAATGTGTAGTTCAAGCAATTCCAGCAGCTACTCTATTTTGTCGCACTTAGAAGTCGTTCAATGTGGACGCTACGGTCGGAAGAAATGAAAGAATCCGCTATCACCGCCACCGACACGAGCTATGGAATGGGTGAAATCGCTGACCAATGCGAGCGAGAAGGAGGTGTGAATGAGGAGAGAGAGACGCAGCTGCCCCTAGACGTGGGGTTGCGATTAGAGGTGCTGCGTCGCTGCTTCCGATGCCATCGAATTTGTGGAGTTGAGGCAGATTGGTGCGTGGGGTATATTGAACTGAAGTACACATAACGCATTTATTCCTTCACACCGGCGGGGAGGAGTGAGGTGAACGCCGTCTGCATTCACTACTGCTGCTCACCCTATTGCGGCATTCGAGTACGAGTGTTCGAACACTTCATCTAGGTGTTTCCTGCTAATGGAGCCGACGAGATCTCGCTCACCGAAACATTTGACCATTTTGATAGTCCCTGAATTGTGCTACATTCCTCTGTCTTTCATATTTTGCAATAATCTCATTTGATATGCTGCTATCGACTTGTATGGTGTGTTCTTTGTAATTGTGAGAGTGTGTTGAGCTGCTATCGACTTGTATGGTGTGTTCTTTGTAATTGTGAGAGTGTGTTGAGCCAATCGGGGATGGGTGGTAATTCGGGAGCTTTATGTGTACACGAGCAGGGGCAGTGTTGTTTGGGTATCGTGTGGCAGAGGCTCACAACGGAGGAATGGGCTGGTGAAGACATTAGGGAACGCTGATGTTCACTAGGTCGACGGGTGGTGCCGTCGATCGCTCCCATTTAACAAACTGGACAGCGGATATCAGCTGGCAGTAAACGAATGCATTCTTATTCACTCTTTGGTTTGAGGCTTGGCAGCCTCAGCATTCCGCAATCACAATCACCACTTTCCCTCCACTTCCACGATCCCTGCAACCCTGGAGTGCACTTCACTAACCTGTACTTCACTGCACCGCACCACAGTGCGTTGTCCCATCCCACCGTCACAACTACTCCCTTCACTTTACCCTAGTAAATGCGATAAACTGTTTTCATCCATCCCTGTTTAGGGTTAAGAAAGGTGCGTTAGGATTTTCTGAAGATGACGCGAACAAACCTTAACGTAGTTGCGTTAGACAACTAGTTCGCTAGCTAGGAAGAAAGGAACCAATGTTTGCAACACCTAGCCCCCAGTATCCTTTTGCTCAAAGAGGTCTACAACG
>LWMJ02000864.1:0-26821 GCA_001693035.2 Taenia asiatica
CTATGCATAAATAGCATCAGCGACTTCGAAGAGACTGGTCAAAGGAGTCCGCAGCCTCCAAGAGACTTGGGACAAAACCAAACAAGCCTAATTTAATTGAATACTGTGTCTATTAGCATTATTTGACTTCTATGAGTTTTAAACGCTTAAAAGGAAATGATTCCTGCCAATTCATGAAATTACATTGCACTTAATACTTGATTACTCAAACTAAGGTGAGAATGTAGGGTAACTTGAGGGATTAACTTGTATGTGCTATTTGTAACGGGATGCAGAAGCCATTGCTAAGGCAGGCGTTTGAGGTGAAGGAATCAAAATCTGCCTCAGCTTTACTAAAATACTGCCTTTATTTTGGTTCTCAGATAATGAGTGAGTGGATGTAAGTCATGGTAACGTTGGTGGTTTTGTGGTTATGAAATAGGAATCGTGAACCTAATTCGCAACAGATGCAAGCTGGTGCATNTGGTCGTAGTGCTAGAGAATAGCTTGAATGATAGGTAGGGGGCCGCTCACTCTTTTCCGCCAAAAGCAGAAGTATCAGAAGCTGCAGCCACAATTCATTTGTTACCAAAACGTTCGTAGAACACAGAAGGTAAAATCTAAACCTCGGCGCTGCTAGACGCTTCAACGGGATGCTAGGATGTTTCAAAATCATCGTTCTCGTGATAATGGCGCCTTTTGAAGACTTCGCGAACCCGCAATAACTGCAGCACTAGCAAAAGGATTGTGACGAAGTGACTGCTTTGGATGGCAGCGGAAAACAAAGTGGTTTCGTGCAATAGGTCTTTTCACTAGTTTTGAAGTAGCTTAACGTCCTCTGTTTCTGCAATAGCTTGATATCTTTAACTACTTGTTGGATGAGAAAAAAGAAATAGGATCACACAACCTGCACATCGTATGGGACACGCACCTGAATATCTGGGCGGAAAAATAGTTGTTGATGTGGACCGGCTCATCATCATTTTTCACAGAGTGCCATGCTTTGCATTTAAATCAAATCAAGCTTTGCGGACGAGGTACCTTCACAAAGGGTGCTGCCTAACTTCTTTTCCCTTCGTTTTGGGGACTAATGGCGTACCTTAAGTAAAACGAAAGATCAGTGCAGGTTTTTTTCCTTTTCTCTTCACGCTTACTTGATAACGGACACGGTCTTGGCAAACAGTCAATGGCAATCCTTCAAAAGTAAAGTGGACACCTCTAGTCGAGTGCAAAATTGATACAGGAGACCATTCCTGTTTTTTCCTCTCTATCTTGCACTTAACCTATCCACCTATTATCTCTCTAGTCCTCCATAACCTACCAAATTAGGGACCTACAAGTAAAAGCGTAAAATTCATTTAAATGGGATTAAAAAGAGAACAGCTCAAAATCAAATTTTATGTTCCACTATGGGTATTAAATTCATTAGTTTATCCTATTGATGTAAATTGCAATCCACCTGCTTTTGGTTCTTATCGGGCAGCATGATTACGGTATTTATTGGGTGCTCGCTATGCATAAATAGCATCAGCGACTTCGAAGAGACTGGGCAAAGGAGTCCGCAGCCTCCAAAAGACTTGGGACAAAACCAAACAAGCCTAATTTAATTGAATACTGTGTCTATTAGCATTATTTGACTTCTATGAGTTTTAAACGCTTATAAGGAATTGCTTCCTGCCAATTCATGAAATTTCCTTGCACTTTATACTTGATTACTCAAACTAAGGTGTGAATGTAGGGTTACTTGAGGGATTAACTTGTATGTGCTATTTGTAACGGGATGCAGAAGCCATTGCTAAGGCAGGCGTTTGAGGTGAAGGAATCAAAATCTGCCTCAGCTTTACTAAAATACTGCCTTTATTTTGGTTCTCAGTATCAAGTTAAACTGGCAGTGCCATCATTGAGTTTACTACTTATACTGCTCCCTTTGAGTTAAGATTACATGCATTAACTTGTTTGATTATAACGCTAAGTTATGCAGGGTTACTATCTAGTCCCCAAATAACTGTTTTAGCCGAAATTAGAAGTATGACGACAAACGATTATGGGAATAGATTTAGCAACGAAGTTGGGTGCATAGAAAGCTGAAGAGTGATCTAGATTGACTGCATGAGAGACAACCATGCTAGTAGCTTACTAAACTAAACAGTCAAAATCTGCTTATTTTGGTTTCGTTTCTCAGTTATACATTCTAATATCAACACCTTCATGTAATGCACCAGCAACCTTCAAATTGGCGTGACAGCCCTTCCAGCTCTGTCTGTAACTACTAGGTTTCTTTAAAACATTGCTGTTGTTATTTCTTAGCTGTTCCAATTTGTGCGTCTTTATAAGATTATTACAGAGGAAACTGCGTTTCCCGAAACAATTCCTACCTCGCTGTTAAACTTTTTGACGTATTACACATTTCGCATGCTAAATTAAAAGTAACAGTTACAAGTGCTTCCGTCTTTTATTCACACCCCTTTCCTAGGACGTCATTATGATTTTACTACGGACAAATAAAGCATGCAGATTGTTAAAAGCAAATGATTTGTACGCATGGCATTTGAAATTTCACACGAGAAAAGTCACGGTGAACGAGACCCTTGCGAATCGCCTTTTAGTAGCTCTGATTCCGTTTTGTCCAAGCTTTACTAAAGGCTTTATGTAGCATTTTAAATAGACTGCGTTCATCTCTGTCCCGGTAGACGTTTACAAAACAGCCTTTATGCAACGGCGACGCCTGCATTATTTTCTCTCTCTTCTACCCTCAAGGTGTAATAACCGAAGACCTGATACATGGATTCAATTTACTTAGATGCAATACATGGAAAGTAAATTGACGAACTTAGTTCAAAAACTGTAAAATCGGTGATGCAGTGACATCTACGACCTTTACTTGTATAACTGACTGTACCCGTTAGTTTAAAACGAGATGATGCACTGAAGACAGAGACCAAATATCACCTCTAAGTGGCAGCGCCTGCAATGAACCGGTAGACGTTTACAAAACAGCCTTTATGCAACGGCGACGCCTGCATTATTTTCTCTCTCTTCTACCCTCAAGGTGTAATAACCGAAGACCTGATACATGGATTCAATTTACTTAGATGCAATACATGGAAAGTAAATTGACGAACTTAGTTCAAAAACTGTAAAATCGGTGATGCAGTGACATCTACGACCTTTACTTGTATAACTGACTGTACCCGTTAGTTTAAAACGAGATGATGCACTGAAGACAGAGACCAAATATCACCTCTAAGTGGCAGCGCCTGCAATGAATTAGTGCTGTGAACATCTCCACATGTGCTGGGATAATTCCTGACACGCGCACCGGATTAAAACATACATGCAATCAACTGTGAGTTTTATAACTATCACACTTTTAGGCAAATGCTTGCATTTTTATTAAGCAGAAATAAAAGGCATTTGTTTCTTCATTTGAATTTAACGAAAATACTCGGCTAGCATTTGCTGCATTTAGTATTTGCAGACATAATGGGATCCAGTAAGATTTCACCTTTTCATTCTTGTTTTCCACAGCATGCAAACAGACTTGAGCATAAAACCAAAACTGGAATGGATCGATGGTCAGTTTTCCTCTTTGAAACTAGAATGAGTGCTATCAACAACTGTTTCCAGGTTTGCTATTCTGGCATGGGATGAGGTTGATAAATAGGTCTCAGGTGATTAAATGCAAGCGTGGTAGATTTTGTGACAAGAAAATTTCGTAAAGACTACTAATCTCATCTCTTCGCATTGTAACGAGCAAGTTTTTATGACAAATATCGGGAAAACTCCGATATCTTCAATTAAGAGTTCACTGGACTGCACTCAAAAATGGAGTGGGTACCAAGCTTGATCGCCTTGGCTTTGGTAAATTCAAATTTTGTAAGACACGATCTCGATATTACTGTACCTGCACAGTTTAAAGCACAACGTTTGATAATGCAAGCGTCTAATCACCAGCGTTCACCATTTCACCTGCCACCCATGGGATCCATGCGACGTGGTCGGTTTCCTATCACGATTTGGTGTTACACCCTGGCTCATCATAATCCGTTATTATCAATCTTTTTATTTCAAAACGACAATTTTATGCTCAATTATATGGTTGCGCTCTCAGTCGCTTTCTCCACACTACATTACTGCTTGCATGTTCAAGCATCCTTTCTATTCTCATCGACCTATATATTTTAAGACATAACTTACGTGTTCAAATCTATGCTTTGCTTCACCACCGATTTCTCAGGTTAATGATAATAATAACACATAACATTACCTGCTTCGTCTCCGCCTCGATTTTGCAATTCCAAAAGCATCTCATCTGCTCAAATACCTATTTTAAAACATCATTTCTCCATTTAAATCCATTTAGCGGCTCCTCTGCAATTTGTTGAATAATAACAACAGACAGTTAGATCTGCCAATGTCGTGGTAGAAGCAAAGTATAATGGTCTGTTGTAGATTATTTGTTCCCTTCCCTTTTGACGAACACATCCCACACTTGATAATCACTAAGTACGCAGTGACTAAACAATCCAAACTTGAGATGACCAAGGTGATGTACACTTACAGACTTCTCCTTCATCATCTCCCAACACATTTCAACCCCATCGCATCAACACACGCAAACTACCATTAGCAACACCGTATTGACCTTGAATGGATCACTCTTAGCGCTCTCGTCTAATCATGCAACCATCCTCGGTTTCCTTAATTGCCCATAAACTTTGCAAAACAAATTGTTTGAAGACGAAAGGGATTGCTAAGTTTGGTTCGACCCTTTTACTTAAATTGAAGCAATGGGTTTGATTTCATTGGCACAAAATTAATCAAGGCGACTGAAGGATGTAGACTTACTTCTCTTTCCTTCCTTTCCCCTCACTCCCAACTTACAAGGAAATTCATTGTCACTGAATTGACTCCATAATGACATTGCGCAAGGAGACGACGAGAAAAGAGGCCTTCGTTTTCTGCGACACTTTCTGCACTCACTATTAATTGGAAACGCAATGCCTTGAACGAAAAGAATAGTTGTGTTGTAGGAGCAGAATAGCCCATTGGTTTATTATAGACTGCTGCCACTTATCAAGCGCAATGCTCTACGTCGTTGAGGAGTGGCAAGCCAAGTCCTTCGTTTTTGAACTAAAATGCAAAAGCTTTGCTAGTAGAATAAAACTCAACGCTGTATAGTGCCTTCATCAAGGCATCAGCTTGGTTGAGAATAATTCTTATCAGATCTAAATGCATAATTCTGCAAGTGAGGCAAAAATTACTTACAATTTTAACGTTGTTTGGATGAACTAAGAATAATATTTTGTAAGCGTAAAATCGGAAATGGAATAATTGCGTTCGGTGTAGCGTTAGACCCATGCTTAAGAAGATTGCATTCAAGTGTTTTAGCTGTTTATTTGATGGCTAAAAAGAAAACCCAAATATCTAAGCAGTCACTACAAACAGTTGGATTTGAATTTGCAGATAATAAAGGGGGAAAATGTTTACTTGCGCTTGTTTAAGAAGGCAATTTTTGGCCAACTTCCGGCGATTAAGTAGGTCAATGTCATCCAGCGCCTCCTTCTTGCGAGGACTCTCATATAAAATGGTCTGTAACGAAGCGGATGTAGTTTTTGAGATCAAGGTAAAGGCAGGGGTGAAGGGGAGTGTTTCTCGGTTTCATGCGGTACTAACAGTTACGCTCGAATCAAACTGAGTTTGATCAGGTTTGAAGGAAAAAGGAAATGATGGAGATCGAAAGGACAGAATGAATAAACATTTGGTGTGGCACAAATTCTATATCTAGCATAGAGATGCTACCTGTGAGTGATGCAGTCAATTTCATCTATATCAAGATTGACAACGCGTAACTGATACAGCGCAGTTTGAGCACAATTTACACAAGCGCAAGCCTTCGTTTTGTTTTATCAAATTTGTTTTAAACCGTGCCTTGGAAAATGAAGTATGGGTAGCCGAGTAAAGGAAACCGGAAGATGGAAAAATAAAGAGCCATTTTCCGGATCTTGCAGTGTTCTTTGCTTAACAGCAACGCTAACAGCAATTGTATGAGCATGGGGCTAGCTGCAGCAACTGCCCTCTGGAACAGAATAGCTAGATTTTAATTTCCTGCATTTGACTCAGATGTCATCGTCCAAAGGAAATTAAAATTATTGTTCTTAGTTTACCACCTCGTGCACGTAAGTTTCAACACAAGCAGCACACCCATACAAATCGAGGCTGGGTAATTTCTTTTCAGTTACCAGAGGATGAACTTTCCGACAGTCTGAGATGAACACGGTAACTCGCACTCAAATTTTACTTGGAACCTAGCTGTGCTAAGAATGACAGGTCCCACATCAAGGTCTGCTAAACATTATAGATCGGCCTTAATAAAATCCAGAGAACCAGTTGCATTAATGTATACCCATTGTAAGTCTCCGAATGCTTCAGTCTAAAACCGACTTATTATTTAGTTAACCCTTAATCGGGAGCGAGGTCAAAAATAGCATTAAAACTGGCAAACCCCAATCCGTCAATCTAAAAGTATACCCCTGCCTTTGCACTGAATTTATATATTACCTTAAATGACCATACTTATTGCGGTTGATTTTCTCCCAATTTCTGCGCCTTGAGTTCATTGCAATTTTATGCGAGAATTGAGTTAGATACGCTAAGGCCATTGTTGCATACAATTTGCGACTTACAGCAAAGCATTATAGAATGGGAAGACATAAAAGCATTTCTAATTAGCTTATGAGATTACTTCTGAACCCATGTGAGAAGATAGAAATGAGGTAGCACATCGCTTTATGCTTTTATTCTTTGGCGGTCCAAGGGGAGGTGAAGGATGATAAATAAAGAGCAAGTAATAAAGGCGAAACTTCAAGCATTCGGGCCGTAAATGTAGGAATGAACGAGTTCAACAAGAAATCACATCAATGCCATCAGATTGATATGTGCAAGTATGCATAAAAACAGGATAAATAGTGGATCTACCCTGTTTGAGACAACCTAAGACAGAGCTACGTCGCAGGTTGAAATGAGAAGTTTGGCCGTTTCGGGTCTTTGTAACTGTGGATGTACAAAATCGAAACACCCATTGCATGCCTGGTGAGGCAATTCTTGGTGCCACAAATGTGTTAATGAATTATCCACAAACGCGCAGCGCTTGGAAATGGAGTTAATCAAGAACCAATAATGGTATACCAATTGTGAATGAAATCTGTGCTAATCGCGGTCTTCACGGCACACGCGGTGTAAGTGTAATTGCTGCTATTATGTCTCATAATGCAACCACCAGTACTTGACCTTGCACTGCACAATTGCATAAAAGCATGTAAATGAAGGTCACGTAGTGTTATCACTTTGAAGTTCCAATGTAAAGTGATCTGCTTAAATCATTGTGGATTGAGCTCGTTTTCCACTAGTCGATGTAAGAGTTGCTAGGCAAAACAAGCGCAAAGTGGGTGGTCAGGTCTCATAAGGAACTGTGGGAAGGCTTGTTACGAAACGTCAAATGAGTTGGCCTTCAAGTGTGCTTTAGAGTCAGGGCTCATTTTCTCAACGCTTTCTCCCCATTCATGGTTTATTTGCATGTATGTTTACAGCGGTCATTTTGTCGGTCCCTATGAGAGCCTCGGAAATGTGTCCTTAATGCGACTAGTAGTGTATCAGAATACTGTCCCTATATAAAATTGATCAGCCATTTTGCATCTAGCACTTTGCTTTTCAAAAAGAAGTTAGAGGACAATCTACGAAAGTTGGCTGGTGAGGCAGGATGATGAGCGTTCTCAACACAGGTAGTAACTTTAGCTGTCCTCAAATTATTTTGTAAGGCAATTGCAGGTCAGCATCGAAGAAAATCTGACATCAGGTGGAGGTAAAACTGGCTGCCAACTCTGCGCTTCCCCTGTCATTACTCAAGAGTGGCTGGTGATCCATCATATAGCACACTTTTGAAGACATATCACGCGCAACTAAATCGTTTATAATTTAAATGCCTATGACAAGGGGCTGACTGAAATTGATGGGCTGGCTATCGCAATAGTCCTGACACCTGACAACAAAGCACAGTAGAAGGGGAATGATTGAGTAGATAAATAAATGAAGAAATAATGGGTGGTTAGTTGAATGCAGGATAGGTGGCTTTGAGATTAAGTTATACTCGCAATGTGATCCCATTGACAGACGTTGTGTGTCTGAATCATTTTTTGATCCTTTTTAATTAAATTTGGGAAGTAGAAATTAGTCATACTGGTGAGCCTGTTAGCGAAATGGCTAATAAGCTAAAGGTTGGGCCTTTAAGTGAAGCTTGTCCAAGTCATAATTGAACATATGGTAGGGCATGCGACTGGGAAGAGAGGAACTGATGTCATGCAGGAGGGCATAGGTGAAGGGCAATTCATTGAAATGTTTTCTATCCCCCTGTCGTCTACTGATGTTTAAGTGAGTAGCACTGACGTGGGTCAAGGAGCACCGGTCTTTCTCTCGTATAATGCGCTGGTATTGTTGGCAGTGAGTGGTGATGCAGGGCAAGTGAGAGTCGTTTAAGACAATGTACCAGATCAATCCTTCCCATCTTCAAATCGCGTTCAGCGAGTAGAATTCTCAAAGAGTGAGTTGCGGGAGGAGAGCGTGTGCAATGCTGAAATAGAGAGAGATGACAAGACGAAAGTATTATTGCTTGGATAGCAATGCTCCCATCGTTAACAGTCTCCGTTTTTTGTGACTGCTGTTCTCAACTGTAGTCTGGTGCAACGAGCCTGCTTGTTTGCCTGAAACATGAGGATGACACCGAGTTATGGAGGTACTGCTACTTTTAGCGTGCCTTGCGTAGAATTTGATAGGACCTCGTCCCTGAATTTCTACTTGTTTTGGAGAATCTCTCCTTTCATTGAAACCTGGCAACACTGTGATATTAGGCTATACAATGCAAACCATCCCTCGAATGCATGTGCATCTACTAAGTGGGCTGGTTTCTGTGAAGAAAAATTTCTAATTGAGTAGCAGCATAAAACTGCTCACATGTCAAAGTATTACGAGCACAACATTGCACTCACCCCTATGAGGCACCCTAAACGAAGTGATGAACAACTGCCTGTTCAGCTCCATCCTACTTGTGCATCCCTCCTCTTCCATGGAAGCTTAGAGGAGCTGTGATGGGCACACGTCCTTCAGTGGGGCAACGAGCATCGTGGTGTTCTCGCCTACACAGAAGGGGCAATGCAGGCTCATGTAGCGGTTTACTCTTCGAGAACATTTCAGTGATGGGTGGAGCTGCTGAGCGTCATCTCTATATTACATCCACTGGACTGCAAGGTGATGCTGTATCCACAGAGCTTTTGGTCCGTTTGACGAGCTCACTCACGTGCACACTCCTAATCCTCAGTCAGAGACAAACAGCATGAGGGAACTGCTTCTACATCGAGCCGGTGTGTAAGTATCCATTTATGGCTCGAACTGACATCAGCACAAACCTGTTTGCCTTTTGATCCAGGTTTAATGTCACGTAATTGTGCATAACTCACCTGTCCAAGGATTGACTTCTCCTGAGGTTGTCAGTGATGCCCTATGTCGAGGTTGGGGAAGAGTGGCAGGTGTTGTAGAGTTTCCCAGAAAAATCCAACATGATGAACTTATAACAGTGAGGATGAACCAAATAATTTGGAGCGAAAAATTGGAGACTGTAATGCATTCCACGAACTTCAGTGTAGCTCCCATTATTGCGGTCAAATGTCGCGAATTTTGAAAGCGAGTGGAGTCCAGGTGACGTCCAGTCCGTCACGTGGAACAATCGGTCGTTGTCTCGAGGCTTTGCGACCTAGTGAGTTTCACGGTTCAGCCACTGCGCTTAGCAGAACTTCTATTTTTGCACCCTAAAGACCTTCACATGTTGCATCCTACCACACTATCACCATCAGGTGGATGCCATATCACCCTTTTGCGGCAATAGCGAATGGCAAATCAGCTGCTACCGTAGAATCCAATGACAAAGACTGTTGCTGGCACCAAGGTAAAGCTGCCAAGGAAGAGGCTGAACATCGCATGGATTACTGATGTTGCAGCAGTACGTATTCTTCTAACTTCTTTCTGTCAGATTTGTGTTTGGAGGACAGGAAAACTAACCTTTATGTTCTTGTGCTGGTGATAATGCATGTTCAGTCCAATCACTCAAAGTAACAACTGATCATAACAGAATGCAGTGTGTTTTTAACATAAGCGAAAATGGTGTTTACAATATTAAGTTTGTCCGATTTTGGCAAATAATTAGTTTTCTGCTCGTCCGATATTGGGTGATTATGAGTAAATGTTTAAGGGTTCGAAGAAAGCTCTAAAACGATAGGTAACGATCTTTTTCGGTGAGATTCGTGCTAACTTAGGTCTTGCTCTGCCATGACTCTCCATCTCTCTGCATCATTGGATCCATTGTAGGAGCATTAAGATGAAGTCTTTATTTACTAAACGTGATTGCTTCTCTAAAACACTAATGCATGCATTACTTCTGCGTTAGCGCTCATTCCCCCTTTGCTTCAAGCTTTCCATCTACCGCCTGCCTACGTTAACCAGACATAGCATGACTCCTCTTTTCTTTCACGCTCTTCTATTCAGTTCCCATAAAACCTCGTCCTTTTTGTCCACCCTTCCTTCCTTCCTTCACTCATTCTCACATACCCTCATCCTCCCAGCGCTTCCCCATCATTTCTGGTTCACTTTCATTCCCCATTTACTCATCAATTTACCCATTCAAAATTCATCATTTCTGCTTTTTTCCCGTGACTACCAACACATAACTTTGCATCACCACAACCACCAAATCTGCTAGCACCAACAACACCACCGACACCACCTTTACTAGCATTGCGCAATGTGCTTCAATGGGTTAGTGCATGCTGATGGGCTGTGGCAGATCTGTGGTTCAATTGACTTTACAATGGGCTGTCCCTGCAGTTTACGTTAGTCGCCATCATTGCAATCCTTCGACTGCAGCTTGGATGCCCAATTGTTGCATTCCAACAAACAATGATGCACATGTACTTCCTTCGATGCACTCCACTTTTGCGCATGGTCTGTAGGTAGAAGAGTGATCGGTTCGGCATGAAGCAATTTCACCATTCAACAGGTGGATTCTATAACAAGCTCTCTCAAACAATTGTAATTCTATGAGGAAATCTCATCTTACAGATAAGTGGAAGCTGGTTTGACAATGGTGAGAAGAATGTTTCTTCAAATCACTTAAACGAACATGCTCATATTCCATCAACGATCGTTTTCTCTACAATTCCTTAGTACCGCCACCTTGTGACAAGGCGCCCTTGTTTACAAAATAGACATGTCTTCAACAGCGACAACATGTAGGTTGTTTAAAAAGCTGTTCAAATGGAAGAAGTAGAGGAGAACTGGACTAAGACATCCGATATGAAGTTTGTCAGATTAGAGCAGCAATATATTTTATCGTCTTGCCCAGAAGTGGGTCGATTGTAAGGAAGAATTGTGAGGAACAGATGTGGACTATGCAATAGCTGAAACCGAGCATGAATGCGAGTGGGAAGAAGGATGTGCAAATTTAGTAAGGGAAAGTAGGATAAAAAGAGATGGCCAAAGAAGAAGGAAAATGACAAAAAGGGGAAAAGAAGTGAGGTACGAGGAAATGCCTAAGGTGAATGACGCAATCCTCCTTCCGAGTGGAGTAGAAGAGGTGGCATTGACGCATCGTCTCCCTTACAAAGTGCTTCTCTTCTCTTCTATCCAGTCACCCAACCGATTCCAAGATTGGCGAATGACCCTTTAAGCTCTCTGCCCAATTCTCATATCACGAAGATAGATCTGACAGTCTCCACTGGTCCTCTCGTTGGTAGCTTGCCATAAATTCCGATATAGGTTCTTCTTGACTCGCGAGTTTTTCAACCTAGACAGCCATACTTCCCAGCATATCAGTTGTCTTATCTATAAACTCAACCAATACCATTTGCTAGCGATACACTCTGTCTCCTGATTGGATCATTTTACTCACCAAAATCCCCACATGTCTTTTGGCGGCTCACCGATGTGAGAATTATTCGCCGCCAATTAGGATTATACAGTGTCAGCCCTGCAACTTCCCCTTCCAGAATGTCGTCGACACCTTATGCAATGAAGCATCTGTAACTGGCTCTTAGTAACTTGTTAAAAAGCCATTTTTGCAATAAGCCTGATAAAATCATTCTGGTGAGCAATTAAGAGAACTTTCTGGAGTCTTATTGTAAGACGCGTTCTACCAGAAGTTAGAGTAATCATTACGGGGCACGTCGATCAGGGTTATCTCCGCTTCGCGTACAGCTCTTTTGACATATTAACTAATTTGGAGGGCAAAGCTCTGCTCCTAGGCCACAGACCGACATTTACCTCGCAGCTTCTAATTTTAAGGGGAAAGGCAGTGGGCAGAAAAAAGAGTAGTGAATTAGGCAGTTAGTAGGGCTTGCTTGGAAACTGCTATTTATGTCCACCTTAGGAATCGCCACCCTTATTCCAGCCAATGGGCTTGCAGGAGTCGCACTGTTTATTTAATTTATTCATATTTAGAATGTGACTAAGTTTATCACGAAACATGGTCAGAATTATAAAGCGTGGAATCGTTTATCTAAGTGTACTTTTACTTTGTACCAACTTGATATTCCGCGTTAGTTGAAGTTTGGCATAGAAGTTGCAGAGTGTATGAATGGGTAACAGATGGTCGATGATCTATGAAGTTTCAGACTGACGACTGTGGTTGGTCCAACTACTCGAGCTTAAGGTTGGTTGTTAGTTGCGAATTTAACAGCTTCAGTTTTTGTTTTTCTGTGTGGTTGGGGATGAGATAGAGGTAAACCGCACCTGGATATCTGAAGCATGACTGCCATGGATCCGAGTCGATGAGCCCTAGACTTCGGTGGCGAATTGGCACCGGCTGGCTACGTGACCCCGTCTACTGCTCATAGACCACTTGCTAAATTGAATTGTGGAAGAGTGCAAGAATTTTTCGTAGGATGCATATTTTGGAACTTGGCGTCACTCTCACTCAAACAACACATTGAGCAAACCCGTTTATGCCATTCTGAATAGGGGCCTTATTAAACATCTTTCGAGTCTTGTGGATGAAGGAAGGGAGAGTTGAGAGCTTATGCGTTTGTTGTGGATGTTGTCGACTTGGATCCAGAGATTTGTGATTATGTCTATATTGGGTTCTGACATTCGATTGGAATTTCTTTGTACACATTCACTTCTGACAATACTTACATTCGAGAACTCATACATTCCTCTCAACCTCTTTTACCAGGCTGGTTTTGCCCCGCAGTGGATCAGTCCCTACACCCACTTGGCCGTTCTGCTACTGATGAATTAGTAAGTAGCTCAAAGAAGGATTCCATGGAGCATGTGCTAGTGGACGAGTTCGAATGTTCCGCATACTACGCAGAATGCCACTTTCTTAGAGTATGCACGTTTGAAGAGGTGGCTTACTCTCGATCAGCTGCTGCATCAAAGAACTCAGGATCTGCTAGTAGTTGCTATTAGCAGTGAAAGAGGCAACAATATTGGTGTCGTTTTTGAAGTAGGTTTTTACTCCAATTAGAAGCTTTTTAGTTCCCACGTTAGTCTACTGCATTTATTGCTGTTGGACAAGGGAGATGCAGACAGGTGTAGTGATTAGGTGACCGCTGAATTTGACGAAGGAATAAAACCAATGAGTTAGCACCACGGTGAGGGTAGTCTGGTCCCTCACACGAGGGGTGATTTGTTTATACACCGACACCTCTGTCACGCAATCAATCTATGCCAGCACCTTTTGATACTGGTGAAATCCGGTCTCACCTGCTTATCTTTCCCATTTTTAACACTTACCTCTCTCTGTGTTTAATCATTGCATTGCCTTTTGTCACACCTTAATTATTTGATTGCTGCGTCAACTTTGGTAGCATGATTTATCAACGATTTTGAAACAAATCGAAAGCACCAATTCACCTTCTGTGTCTCGTCAGTGAAACAATCGAATGTGAATGCTGTGTGCATTGTGGTGTTGAAGTCGATCTCGAACAGAGTCACTTAAGCGTTCACGCAGCATGTGCCGTAATCTCTTCACCGTCCCGTCTGTCATCAACGAGCTAACCAAGCCACCGAAGCCATAGAGCATATGACCTTGGCGCATGATGGAGTGGATCACGTCCATGGCAGTGACGACCTTGCGCTTCGCGTGCCCAACGTATCACGACGTTGCGAACGACCTTGTCCAGAAGGACCTTGAGAACACCACGAATCTTTCGGTTATTTAGCCTTCAGATAGTTATTTGACACCCTGGACGTTGCCTTGCGACACTTTCCTGTGGCGCTTGATATCTCTCCACCCAAAAGCCTTTCCCCTTACCTTGATCAAACACTGGTCATTTCAGCACTTCAGTTTGTATGGATCAGAGTCACAAGGACTACGACTAGCGAACAGAAGAGAAGGCAGAAAATGGGCTCTGACCATCGTCTTGCATTTTAGCCTTTTTATACACCCATTTAGTAGTTTATCAGCCCCTTTTTTGTTTATTAGCAGTTAACACAAGTGCACTTAAACACAGTTGTTAGCTAGACATGAAGAGATAACCCGCTAATTATAAGGCCGAATGACTAACAGTTAAAAATATAAGGTGATATCATAATAATATGACATTAAATCATAAGCGACATTCTTGTCATGGTTGTTAGTTGCATTGCGTACATGTTCGCACAAGTCCACGGAGGCTGCCCATCCACCATCCACCAGATTGCGGATGTATGCGCGTGTGTGTGTAAGCGTTTGACTGAATGTGGAGAGGCATGGAATGGTTCAATGGAACGGTTAATGTGACGATTGGTTGGCTCGGCTTAGCTAAAATCAGAGATGATTGTGCCTATGCCTTCGATTAGGTGAGGTGAGGTCAGGTAAGATGCAGCAGGTTGAATAAAAAAGCCAATGGCAGGAATATTTGAAGGTGGTGAGCCAATGAGATGTGTAACTTGGTTGAAGCTCTGTGCAGCCAATGAAAATTGCGTGTTAGTATAATGAGATGAGGCCACGAGAGTGGAAGCAGTATGCGACACATGTCAGATTTACGCTTCTATAGGATGTTCGGTTGTGTTGACAATGAAAGGTGGAGGGGAAATAATAGGCGAAAGAGACAAAATAGGCAGATCATGGACCAAAGGACGAGTTCGTTACAGGCTGATCTGTAGTTCCGTATTGGTCATGCGCACCATATGTTGCATTGTGGTGTCTCTGGAGTACGTAAATGCTGGGATACATGTCTCGTCTGCTGGACTGCCATGTTCATTGGCATACCCCACCAATAAGGCACTCAATTTCCGCATAAAAATGGTTAGCGTTGGTGCCTATTGATTCCCTGTTGAAGTAGACTAGGATAGGTATTTTGCAACAGCCTCCCCTAGGACTAATTTTTTGAAATAGGCTCCAAAATTTCTTCCTCTAGGAAGGCCTACAATGACTACTCCAACTTCCAAGTATAATGGTGCAAAGAGGAGTGTGAAATGAAGTAATCTAGCGCAATGGCTTAGGCTAATTCGCTTTAGCTTAGCGTAGTGAAATCTAATATAGAGTGGAATAAACGGAGCGAAGCGGGATGGAGAGGTTCTACTTTTACAATCTGAACCACTAACATGATCCATGCTCTTGTCTTGTCACTGATCCACCACAAAGTTGTTTGCTTTCACTTTTGCGCTGTCATGCTTCCATCTATCTGCTGGCACCAACACCAACCTCAGTTGCGCCCTCCTCCCCACTCGTTAATAGCCATCCGCAAATTCGCACGCCTCGTCACTCAGGCACCTGTCGCTAAACCTCTACCCCCACTCCATAGGTGCGCTGTGACGGCCGGAAGCCCAACAGGTAGACACAGAAGCAGGAGAGAAGACGCAATCGCGTCCAAATATCATATTAACGCGATTTGGGTAGAGGTAAAGAGCAACAGCGACGCGCTAAGTCTGTTGACGAATGACGTGCACCAGCCCATCTATTTACCCACTCACGCATCCAACACACGCACAGCCAAGCCCCACTACTCTGCTCCTAACTCTTCCTTAACCACTCCACACAACCCACCTACACCGACTCGGTTCCCTAGCATAAAGAACAGGAAACAATTAGTACAATCTGCAGTGCGTTGTTGAAGGTGGCCCTAAACAGGGCCGTTGAAGCGTTCACACAAGAGCCGCGACGTCTCTATCCGTCCACCTATCGGGCATGCCGCAACCTATCCACGGAAGCTTCAGAAGGTAAGACCTCGGTGCTTGAGGGCATGAGTCACATCTGCAACGATGACGGCGTTGAGCATCGCGTGCCCTGTATACATGACGGCGCCGCGGTTGACGACCCGAGGCGCGTCTCACGCCACCACAGCGCGGTAGACTGTGCCGACGCTCTATGCTATTTATGTATCCGTGTACAGATCACGCCTTTTATCAGCCAATCAACGAGTTGTCTACATGGGTTTAAACAACTCATGTTTGGATGCATTTTCATCTGTTTAACACACACGTACCGCTTCCACTGCTGCGCTTAGTTAAGTTGTTATTATTCATCAATTTTATTTCTACTCATTGGCATTAATCGCGTTGGCACCTAAACCTACTGTATGATATAAGGTGAAGAGTGGTGTAGTTATAAACAACATTACTAGCTGATTTAAAGGATTAAGGCAGAATGCTGGTGTACTGGTGGAGGGATGAGTGAATTGAGGAGGGAGAAGTGGCACGGAATTGTCGAATTTGATGGTTCAGCATATACGGCATCTGCAATGCGCGGCTCTGATGGGGTGAAATTAGTTCTCTCAGCTTAAATAAAAGACGAATGTCCTATAACTTCGGCTACGCGAGATCCGGTCATATCAGATGCAGGTGTCGTTGGGAAGCAGCATGATGAATGAAGTGGTCAAAGGCAGGAGGTGTTGATGACGGAAAGTTAGTGGGACGCGTGAAGTGGTTGGGTGTGTTGTGCAACCAATAAGAAGTGTGTCGCAGTGTGATAGTCTCAGGGGAGACAGTGCGTCACGTGGCAGATCCACGTCTCAATCGTTTGGTCGAGGGCGAGAGAAAAATGAGCGGAAGAGGCAAAGGAGGCAAGTCATAGGCCGAAGTGAAGACGAGGTCAGCGCGAGCGGGTCTACAGTTTCCCTTGGATCGAGTGCACCAACTGCTGTTGGTGTGCTGCCCAACATCCAGGCGGAGCTGCTGCCGAGGAAGAGGGAGAAGTTGGTGGGTAGCAAGGAGTAGGTGCATCCTTAGCCTCTCCATAGGATGTGCACCCATGAACGAGATAACGACTCTCTTGTGGGCCACCACACACTAGAAGGCGAATTGTTGACCACTGGATGTGTCGATAAACGGGCTTTTAGTTGTTAGCTAGTTTGCCTTAATGCCTGTCTGGGTGTAGGGGCTGCAGAGGTGGCACTCAGTGGTGCTCTGGCACTCAGAATTACGATGGGGATTTGGGTGGGTGGAGGGTGATCATTTCATTCCTTATCTTACACGCGCATGCACGTCGTATCAATCTCATGAAGTGGTGGAGTAGGTTGCCACGACACAAGAGATTGGCATGACGCGTTAAATAACTTTGTGTACAACCAGCAGCCATGCCGGTGGCAGCGACAGTGGTGGTCTTTGATGATGTGCGTCCACATAAATGGACGAAAATAGGATAGGCAGGCAGGAAGGTGGGTGAAATAATTTGATGCGCAAGAGTGGGTAGAAGGATGTGGAGGTGCCATGTGAATGAGACAGCTGGAAGAGAAGAACATGAGTGGGCGAATGGAAGGAATGAATGAAAAAATGAGAGAAGCATGCCACAAACTGATACCTTATAGAAGACTGCTGCTATTCTCTTCTCACCCGTCCACAGCTAACTCTCAGCAAGCCATCTACATCGACACATCCACCTCCTTGAGGCCTTCTTGTAGGAGCACTGCGAATCACTCAATCCAGCACTAAGCCCACCTCTCATCACCATACCCCTTTCCAATGTTGACGCAACCATCAAAACATCGTCATACACCCTACTGCTTGCTATATCCCATTCCTGTCCCATCCTGCTCCCCCCTACACGTGGGTGAGCACTCGGAAAAGAAAACAATTCCTAGCCCGTGATTACCCTTAAGTTAACTTAAAACCGAGTTTGTTAGGGGCACCTTTGTTCTAAAGAAGCTGAAAATTACTTAGTGGACTCATTGCTAATAGCCTGGATTTAACAGTGTGAAACCCCTCACCATACAAGGAAAAGAACTATTTAATGGCTGTAATGCTTTACTTGTTCTGACTGCCGCATTCACGACTTCGGTGGCCATGTTGTATGAGCCGGGATAGTGCTTCAAATGTACTTTTGCTATCTTAATTTGCATTTTGAATGCTGCTCCTTTGTAAAATTATTTATTAACACTTTCTTAAAATAACATTATTTATTAACACTTTCTTAAAATAACATTAATGCATTCACGAATATCTGTTGCATCAACTAAATTTCCATGCCGCGGTTGTTTTGTCAAATGTCTAATGAAATGTTAGTTAAACTAAATTACTTATAGCATTTAAAGATGATACTAAACGCGTTTGTGTTTGTTTATGCACATCCTTAGCGCGGGTAGTCTGAGTTTTGTCTTCATGTGGGTTTTTTGTGATTTTATATGCTCGGGCCTTGTTTGCGTGGATTTTGGCGGATACCGGTATGTGATTGCCCAACCTTGATGTGAACGATGCATTTAACCTTTACCTTTGCAGAAATGAGTGTTTCAGGTGAAGTATCATTTGCTGAGAATGAGGTATCACCTAATGGCACTTAATATGTATCAGGCCTTTGTTATCCCTTTGCGCACTTTGCGATTTGAAATGGACTGTAGCTTTTCGACTTTAGTCACGTTTTCATTGTTTGTTGGTGAGTCTTTTCGTGCTTGGTGAAATGTGGGTCGTTTTCATTACTATAGTGTTCGTGTCGGCTTGAACTGATATCAAGGGCATGACACTCTCTGCAATTCTATTGCTTGCTGCCTTTGTGACTCTGGTTTTATGTTGGTGGTATTTTTGCGAAACATGTTGTGTAGGGCCTAATTAATCACTGAGTCGCGTGTTCAGCTTTGACATGAGTTGGTGTTTGGGGCAGATCCAGAAGCAGAAGAATGGTTACTTGGAGGCCTGCGATTGCTTGCTTGGGAGTGTTTGCATTATTATGCAGGTCTTGCCTTGTAGGCGTCCTAACTGTCGGGTTTTTTGAGGCAACTTTGTTACTTGCGTTTGCGTGTTTTAGTTTTGCAGTGCATTGAAATTCACTGCCTTGTTATTCGTATCTTTTTAAGCGCTCCAAACTTGCAGTGGTGGCGGATCGACATTTGAAAGATCTGTGGAATGGTAGGCAGGGCGAGGTTTTTGAGTCACCTGCGATGGCGTCTCTTTGGTCCTGCGATGTGGATCATGTCACGAACACTATCGGTATATTTAATGGCATTTCGATAGATTTTACCTCATTCGGCATGGGCATTGGGTAAAGCGACGAGATGAGCATGAGATTAGAGTCGGCATGATAGAAGGGCTTACTGTCCTGTTCGGAAAGGATGGTGAATTGCGGTGGTGATTGTGTGAAAGCTAAAATAGTGAAATTGAGGAGACTTAATGCATTTTTTTACTAAATTTAGTGCAGTCCCTTCTGGTGAATCAGTGTTTGTTCAACTTTGCCATTCGAGGTGCATGTTCCTTATTTTGCTATTTAGTTTTTTTTCTCTGTGTACAGCGATGCTTTTTTGTGTTATTTTCCAGGTCATCATTTTTTAATTCATGAAACGTATCTATTGGCAGTCGTGTACACCTATGTGTATAGTTCGGAATGCATATACGTTTGCATGAAGCTTTTATTGAATGAGATTCACGGAGAAGAAATGGTCAAGTTTTCGATGTCTATGGACAACACTTTCACGTTTGTTCGTAATGCTGAACACTTGTGGGAGGGATTGATTTAAGTTGTCCCGGTGGCCTGTTATGTGGTGGGTTGTTTCATAAAGGAGGGTTCTGTGGCGAGTGGGACCTCATGTGTAATTAAAGTGTTGAAAATCTGTCAAGCATTTGGCTTTACTTGGTGCTAAAGTTGTTGTAAGCCCAAAGTAAGATGAGAGTGATTTCTTCCTTTGGAATCTCTTATGATAAGCTGAAGTCACTAGTGAGCAGTACAGTATTTCTGGGTTGACTTTGCTAGCCTCTCAGGGATGGTGACTGTTGATGTTGAACGGTCTTACTGATTAACACTCACCCCTCTGCCACCACCACCTTAAACACCGGCCATGGGATCCTTTTTAATTCCATCACAGGCTCATCAGGCTGCCAACAGCATTCATTGCTACCGTCGATGGCAATGGCAAGGGAGAATATGGATGTAGAAGCCGACTCATAGGATATCACTTCAGAAGCACTAGGCACCTTTGAACTCATCGTCGTGAACAGCTGCGGTGTTGCGAATCCACCTATCGATCTTGTTGCAGGTTCCTTTGCTTAGTGTTGGCTAATCATTCACCGTGGACTTCTGAACGACTGAGTGCGGTGTAAGAGTGCCTCGCGAGAGCGAAACAGAAGTGGGCCGACAACTTGGTAAACATGTTGGGTAAGTCGAATAAGATGTAATTATCGTCATGCACTTATTAGTTTTGCTTGTTCTTTTTTTAACCCAAGATGTTCAGGCTTAGTCGCCTTTACCACCATGGTATGAGATGGGGCAGACATAAAGTAGGTGTGGAGTAGTTGGAAGTGTGGCTATGCTACGAGGCCTTCATATGTAAGCAGAAAATGGCCAACAACTTCATGTTCCACTTGCTTCTGCATATTCTTGCCTATGCGGCTTATTTTACATGAGAAAGTGCGATTTTAGGAATTTGTGTGTGTGCGTGTGTGTGTGCTGTGTTTAACGGTTATTTGCCAATTGATGGTATTGACTGTATACCCGCTTCCTGAGACAAGCGGTAGAGCCTGTGTTTGCATGCTTGCGATATGACATCCTGATAAAAGCTTAATTATTCTACCACTATAGCTGTCGTGCTGATGCACCGTTGACAGGAGTTTGACTTTTCGCTTTAGGCCAGCATTTCCTCCACTGATCGCAGACACGCGTGATGGTTAGCACATTGTTCCATCCCATACAGAAGACTGACGATGCAGTTCCCCTACCGAGGAGAGGACGGGGGACGGTGCTGGACAAGGCGAAGTGGCCTATGTAATGCGCAGATGTTCTGTTGAATGACGGGCTTTGGTGATGGGCGACTTATTTGCCTCATCGTTGTACCTTTGTGGCGTGTGTGGCTGCCATGTTAAATACACGTGTATGTATTTTGGGCGAATATGATATCCCTCTTTGTCTTTGGGAGGGGAAAAGGTGAGGAAACTGCGGTATGTATGTATGAAGTAGCGACAGAGAGGTTTTGTTGCGCAACCGCAGCCCATTTGTATTAGCGGGTGGCAGTTGCGGCACATTTGGCTTTAGCAGGTATGGATGATGGATATGTTTTTTTTTATTTTGTTGGGCCGCAGTTAGTTGTTGGCACAGGTGAGGAGCGTATTTTAAAGTACGGTCTCCATTTGTTGCTTCGATCCCACTGTTGTGTCGTAAGTTATTGAAAGGTGAAATGCTGCCACTTAGCCTGGAAAACGGCTTTAATAGATACAGAGTGTGCAGCTTGTGGGTAGGTGTGTTTGAGGAGTGTCGTTGTGTTTAGGCAAAGAAGACAAGATGTTTCCGGCCGCATTGTGTAGGGGCATATAAACCATGAAGCCGAGGGGGCGAAATGGTTTAATGCAGCTAGAGCAGACTCATAGCATCTTTCAGTTCGTAGGGTGGACGAAAATGTCGTCGTGCTGTAATGCCAGCAGGCGGTGCCATTAAATTGATATGATGGCTAGTGCCGCCACATTCATCTGAATGGGGTTGAATGACATTGTGAACAAAGTGGCCAGATGAGGTGGGAGGTGTGGTAGGAGGTCGGCTCATTGGATGCTCTTAATGGCGTCCGTCAGTGTACCTGGAATCCTTTGTGCTACTTGAATCTACCAACCTTTCAACTGCCTTTTTTAGAGGAGTGAAACCTCCATCTAGTTTTTGATTTAGAGCTTTAAACATAGTAAATCTGCTTGATTTACATTTGGTACATGTAAATGATAGGATTGTCAAATCTGAAATAACTTTCAACGCCTATTCATGGGGCTGGACTTGTATCTACTGCTTGTTAGAACAAAAGTGAAGCGACTTAGGCACTAGCAATAAAATTAACAGCTATGTTTCGAATTCTAAAGTGAGCAAAAAATTTAGCATTAAAAATTTACTTTCGTAATATAATACTAATGGTTTTGGGCAAATTATTCCTAGCATAGATGTGCAGCGTTTTATTGTTGTATGAGCTAAAAGAATGCAAACGGATGCTAAATAGCGTAATCCTTTCAAAGATTTAATGCAAACTCTTTTTTAGAATATTTGAAATGTGTTTGTCTTGGCTTTTCATTGCTTGAGCATGAAGAACTTTTGCCCCTATATGTGGGAACGCAACGACCTTGAGAATATCAATGTGCCACGCTGACGGGACGCTATGGCAAATCAAATGTGGTTAGTAAAAAGTAAACTGTGAAAGTGCAAATCAAGAGTTGAGTGAATTTTATGCTAACAATATAAAGGCACAAAAATAAATTCTGCTGCATTATGAAGTTGAAATGCGGAAGAGCATTTGTGGCGCGACCAACAAATATAATTTGCAAATTGTTTGACTCCCATTGTGGCTACGGCAAATCAAGTTGGCCAGATCGTCGTTACAGGATGGGCTGGCCTCCGAGCCGTACCAGCAGCACCAGTTCCTCTCCGTTTGCCAAATACATATGTTCTGCCCTAGCATTACGTCTACTTTAGCCTTCAGAGAAGCCTTGGGAGGGACGCAACAGCATCTCTACCATGATTATTTAGAGCTTAAACACAAACAAAATAGCACTGTCTTAGGCATATCATGCGTATTGGTCCGGGCGCCCTTTTAATTCATGTTGGTGTTCGCCACTCTCGGCTGTTTTAACTATCCTTTGAAAGTCACGACGAACGGTGACCTGTAGCAATTTTTTCCTTTGCGGCATTTGTTTTTGCTGAAGATTATACATGCTTAGTTAATTAGCTTACAAATTAAGGGCAGCTGTACCATTTTGGGCAAACCTAAGACAAAGTTTAATGTGGTTCTGTACGCCTCAAAAGGTTTCTAGAGCACTACTGAGTTCAAGTAATTCGAATTTCTAGTTATCTCATCATCAGATGGGACTTCTTGTAACTCCCTCTATTTTTGGTCGACAAGGAGTTGTCACACGGAAGCTAGTACAACATGAGTAGTAAGGCATCATCAAAAGTTTGGAAAGGCTTTCTACACAGTGGCAAACAAGGAAGATTTTGAGTGTGCTTTGGATTTTTTCCTCTTTCGGGTATGAGTACCACGTATGGTTACATTGGTAGCTGTCGATCCTTATGAGGGCCCCGCAAATGCGCCCTTAGTGCAAGCTCTATCAAAACCAGAATACTGTCTGCGAATAAAATGAATTCAGATGCTCCGCGTCTAGAAATTTGCTTGTTATGGAAAAGAAAAGAGTAGAATCTACAGAAATTGGCTGATGGAACAGAATGGTAAGCACTTTAATACAGAAAGGAAATCCAGCCGTCCAAAATCTAGTTGGAAAAGTGATTGCCGGTCAGCATCGAAGAAAACCTAAAAAAACCTGACATCAGTTGGAGCTTGCAACCGGCTACCAAATCCGCGCCTTCTCCATCACCCTACAAGAGTGACCGGTGCTTCAGCATCCTGCATGCTGTTAAAGACTTGTTGCACACAACTGAGCCGTTTATAATATGGTGATTTATGACAGAGGCTGACTAAAACTGATGGCTTAGCTACCGCAAGAAACTCGGCACCTGACGGCATAAGCACAATATAAGGAGGATGGATTTTTGGTTGGATACAAGACTGGTGGCTTCTAGATTTGGTTAAACTGGCGCCAATTAAGCTGTTAAAACACACGTTTGATTCGGGAATGGAGGCAAGGAAGTCGAGACGCCACGTGAATGTGACCTTGTTGAAGAATAGTGTGCATGAGTAGCATAATTCCAAAAAATCACGTTATCAGGGAAGGAATTGTAAAGAAGATGTACTGCTTTTACTGTGTTACACATCAACAAACAATGCAGGGTATGGTGTAACGGATTGCAAAACCCCCTCACACAGGGATTTTAGATCACCTAGGTCAATCCTACCTAAGCATCACGTCACTTTGTGCATCTCATCTTTGTATTTTCGCCTTCTGCCAATTGATGAGGATGAAAGAGCATTAAATGTCAACTTTGGCAAAAGATCCAATCTTTGCATTAGGTGAGATTAAAGCTGAAGACTCATCTTTGTCATCGTCTCAATCACCACAGCTTCAAGTCCTAACACTGAGTGCACTTCTTACTCTGTGACCTGTCATTTTACTGAGGCCAGCAAATGACAATGAAGTACATGCTAAGGATGCAGTACAAGGCGGCTAATGTGCTGGAGGCAATATTTCTAACCTACTAGCTTCGATGAACCCAATCGAAGTCATTTGATTGTGGAAGAAACGTGCTTACCTAAGCTCAATCCGCACTGCTTTAGTCGATAGATGCCAGCGTTGTTGGATGGTCTGAAGGCGATCGCAATCATGTCTTGAAGGATAGCTGATTTACTAAGGCCGGTAAGGGCCCATCTGTTTGCAAAGACTTGCAACTTAGACGTCATTCGCCTAAATGAGCGCCGTAAGTTACTCAAAAATCTATGCGAGGCTCTTATTCCAACCTGGTTAAACCACGTTCATAGCCAATATATAATCGCGACTGCTTACAGAACATTCCGTTAGCCCATTCCTAGAAAAAAGGAAGAGCTTAAACCAAATCTGAAATTCCCACAAGGTATCTGCGGCCCAACAGATTCAAGCATTTCTCTAAAGGTGGTTGACAGTTTAGCAGTTCTTGAGAGGAGGTGATAGCGAAGCAAAGTTCTTTTCTCACAAAATGGGCAGACATTTCGTGGGCTGCAAAACATGTGTTCGTAATCTACAGGTGCAATGGACAAAATTTTTCAAGATTTCGGTACGTAATTATTCATCCTTACCATTGCTAACACCATCAATCGTAGTACCATAATGTGGAGTAGCTACTTGTTCATGACCACTGCCATGTGTAAATCCACTCTCACTCCCAGTTGGCTGTTATATCCACTTAGAGAAAAAATGCTCCTGAACTCGTCAAGAGAGATGCCTAAGGAGTGTAAAGAAGGAAATTACCAACCACAGCTTATGCTGGTCAATTCCAGCTTAAAGCAGAAATAAAGAGAGCAAAGCACTGCTTACTTCTTACTCTCTCAAATTTTAGCCAAAACGGTAACAAATTTTTGGTAATCCTATACGCTAATCATTTCACAGGAAGACTGCCTAACGAGTGCTATAGAGAATACCACCAGCCATGGAATAATGCTAGTCACTTCTCCATAAAAGTGGCTAGTAAATAAGGGGCAGCAATTTTTTGCTCCCGAATGAGCAGTTTTACCAAAAATATTCACTTTCAAGGTGGCGGAACTAAATGCTCATCTTTTGCTAGAAGAATTACCATGCACGTGCACTGAAGATGACCTCCAGCAAAGACTCGGTGTCAGACAATGCCGACTATGAAATGGCAGATTGAGAAGAGCTGTACCAGCCATTGCTATTGAGCCTCCCAAATGCATTTCTGGGGAGCGCAACAAATAATGCTAATAGTGAGTCAAAATGAGATGGGTGTATGATATAACCAATGCAAAGACATTTGTTCTGGTGAAAAATCACCATTACCGATTTGTGCACTATTATTATGCATTCTTTCATTTTTTGCAAAATAAGGACTGCTTTTGGGTAGATTCATCGTTAGCTTAAGTTTGTCTCAATTCGTGCGTTTGCTTGCGTTAGATTACTTCACTCACTTTAGTCAGAATCTCAATTCTCGTGATGTAGGCAAATAGTGTTAGTTCTATGCAGTGAAAACTAAGCACCGGATCCACTATGCACTATGTCACTAAAATGACGCTCGAACGATACGACGAGAAGCATGGACGGACAACGATGTCCCTGCTACAATTTTAACACATTATCATCCACTTCTTCCAATCGCTGTCCTTCCATACAGGCTAAGTGGCACCTAAAGTTATTTTCCACTTTGCTTACACAAGTGCAACCACACACAACTGTAATTGGCGCCATCCATCCCTCTTCAAGGCCATCTTCCTTTATTGGCCTACAGATCAATAATCCAATATGATTAATCAATAAAGCAATCAATACGCCTTACATTGTAATTTATTCGCACTTTTAGAGATGTCAACCTGTCGTGGAGTTAGTCGGAGATTCTTAGCTCCCCCTTGCTCCTCTCATCGACACCACTGTCTTCGACAAGACGATTTTCCATAAGGCGACTTGCTCATGTGTAATTGGACTTCACACTGGCTCACCTGCCTTATCACTTGCAACAGTAGCAGTCTTTAGCCTTCATTTAGCTTCCTCTGCTCAAATCCACTCATTCGTATTTCTGTCCCACTCAGGCCTCATTCGCGATATTAGTAAGGAGCACATTTCCGGCGGAAGACAACAGGATTGAGCGCTGAGTGATGAAGACGAGGTTGAGTTGGTGGAGAAGGCTGAAATCGAAATGTGACCTGTCCGACTATTTGACTACGAGGAGTCCATCGTCGGATATGGATGAGTAGATGGATGGCATGGGATCTAATTCTTCCACGTCGTCGTACACCGCAGTAACATCGTTATCGTCGAGCCAACTGTCGAGCATGCGAGG